>ML778328.1:857617-904094 GCA_009831015.1 Picea engelmannii
TATAGTTCATTGGTTGAGGGCCGCGTGTCATCCACGTGGATCCATCTCATTCGTACCATCCTCAAACTCTTACATCCACGGTGGAAGTCCATCCACCGTCCAATCCAACTGCGATATTTGATTTCATTTGACACATAAGTTGCAGGGGAGTTCATCGTTCAGTGCTTCGGTGTTGAACGTCCCTTTTCTCTTATGCACGCATGTCCTCCGGAGTCCCGAATTCTCGGACTTCTGAAATGTTGCCATGTAGCTCTGACTTTCGGCCCTTTTGGAGCATACTTTCTAACATCTCAAGTCTCCCAGAGTCCCAAACTCTCGAAGGGTCCATTATTGCAGGTGGTGTTGTATTAGATGCGAAGGCAAACACAGGTGGGTCCTGCATGCTCCTCCCGCCAAATGGACGAAGCAGTGAGCGCCAAGTGTAATACGCGGTAGGGCGGAGATGAAATGTGGCCCCTTCAATGGGTGACACGTGTCATGTGTTAATGGGCCTATAGGGTCTGTGAAACATACGAATCTAGGGAAAACCTGGCACGTCAAACATGGGTCCACGTCACCCTGGGTGACATCATCATATCATGTCACCGTAGACTGATCGCCTTCCAAGTCCTTCGATCTTACGGTCACGGTGTGTCCACGTAACCCCTGGATCTATGGCCCTCCTTACTTCGTAAATTCGGTGTTCAGGGGTCCATGGTGTGACTTCCTCCTTACTCCCAAAGTGGTTAGCACCGGATTGACCATGACCTGGATCTGAAGGTCAGGGAAGGTACCGAAGAACTCCCAAATCGACGGTTCACGTCACTTTGTAACTTCAACGTTCGGAGGTTTTCTCGCCTTGAACTATACTTCCTTCCATAGTTTTGAACTCCGAACATGCAGAGAACTATGATCAACGGTCCATGTGCACTCTACAATGGGCGGTCGAGATCTACTTCAGCCTTCACGAAACTTGCACGCTCTTGTGATTGCACTTCAATATCGTCGGATGACCAGACTTTTGGATAACTGTTGATCTGTGGAGACATGCCCCTCTACTCTCAATGGCCCAAATTAACTTCACGACTCTGGCATTCGGGAGTTTTGGCTTTAGACCACCTCTATTCTCCCAAAGTGGGACTTCGCCGAAGTACTTAGTGCTACCTCTTTGCTAGGTTCGATCTAACGCTTGAGAGTGATTTCCAATGGATTTCCAAATCCACGGATCTCATTACCTCGTGACTTCAGCATTCAGGGATTTTGATTATATATCATCCCTTTTCTCACGGAGTGGGACTTTCTCGAAGTTTCCTCGGCGTGGATCCAATGACCAAGTGGGATCTCGAATACTCTTAGATCGGTGGTTCGCGTTATTTCACGATAACTAAGTGGATCAAGATTTAATGGTGGGCAATTCTAACTGTCCCGGATAAGGAAACTACCAGGAGCCGGTTAACCTGGTGGGTAACCGTAACTATCACTTTCCTTCAGCCGATTTATAAATGGTAGGGTCGAAGCACTTCGGAGTTCCAAACTCCCAGAGTTCTGAAGTCAAAAGGTTTAACTTCTTTCGGGCCTAGCGCAGGGTTCCCAAACCTTGGTCACATGGGTCCTTTGAAAACTCTTGGGGGCTACACACTAATTCCTTTAGCCGTAAATGGGTTAAAGATATGGGCATGAGCCCTCAGTCATGCAGGTGAAAGATCTTAAGGAGGCATCCTCCTTCCATAGGGTTTGAACTTGGAATTCCCGCGCGGCTAGATTTTAGAGACTGACAAGACTTAAACATTCCAATAAACCTTTCCCCAACACTATTGTAGGATTACATCTTACAACTTTCTAACTGCTCAACGTAGTTAAGCATGCACCCATTTAAAATCACGGGTTCACAGAGAGATAATGCATATTTCTGAATTAACCATTCAACATAGAACTCAATCATAGGAATATAAATATATTCAATCACCATTTCCATTTTAGTACACAGAGTAAGAAAATACTGATCAAAAAACTAGAGTTCATGAAGCGACTGCTGAAAGGGGTGCATGTTTCCACCCAACCATAAGAACATCCACTCCTGATGTATTTACCGTTGGCCACCCTCGAGCTAGACCACGATGTTCTGAAAGTGACTCTTTCCTCTTACTCAACAACAGTTAGGGACGAAGGTTACTCTCCTCCTCCCATGAAATCCTGGCAGCGAGTTCTCCCTGTACCAAGCAAGGAGGTTTGCCCAAGTACTTCCACAGTCACTTGTCAACCTCGTTTATTAGCTTGTAACGAAAACCTTGCCAACAAATTCTTACACCCAGAACAAGGTTATCTCCCAGTTCTTCCTCAAACCAATGAACTGCAAAATGCTCTTTTATATTATTGATATTGCTCTTTCGACTTTGCACTCTTCGTAGATCTGCTTGCTCTCCTCACCTCTACCCAATAATTACCTCTTTATTTCCTTTCTCAGCAAGGTCATGTGGGTCTGAATCCCTAGCTCATGGTCAGGTCTAGAAGTCCTATAGATGGGTTCTATGCCCCATCTCCTCATTAACTCTTGAGGAGGATTCTTCTAGCTACCACTCTGACTGGTAATTCATATCTAGGTTAGAGGATTGTTCTGGGTCATTAAATCCAATAAGGTATTGGTTTGGTGGGGGTCATCTCAACCATTTATGGTTCCCCTCACCATCTCTCTCATAGAATCCATGGTCTATCTTGGGAAACCCCCCTCTCATCACTTATGCAACACTTATCCATTTTCTATTAATAACAAAAAATGCATACATTGACCTTTTATACAAAGGTTCATCAAATCAAACATTCACACATATCTAGTCTGCCATAGTCTCTTGGCCAGTTATATTTATATTTACAGACTAGGGAAAATAGGGGTATTACACCTTGTGATTCCACAAACATTGAAAGGGGGGGGGGAGAAGAAGGGGGTCTGCGACACTAGGCTTGGAGGTGGCCAACCTTGTGGCAACCAAAACACCAAAAAGGTACATGCTAGTAGTCTATCTGTTGCAACCACGTGAAGCCACCACAAACCAGCTCGATTTCATTGTGAATCCATTCTCTTAAATCAACCTCTATTTGGAGGCAAGCCCACCTTCGATCTATATTTTGCTTCCAATCTAGTTTGCAACTCACAAAATGTCCTATTTTATTTCCAATTGACTCCATTATCGCTTCCTCACAAAAAACCATCAGAAGATTGGGCAGTATGGCCCAAAATTTAGAGGGCGCCAATGCATCTCTAGTGGGATAAAAGGACATAGCTCACTCTTTTAAGGCCATACCATAAGGGCCCCAACCCCACATTCCGCTGAAGATCTCCATCATGTCTTTCTTAGTTATGAACTTGAAATATATCCACCCTCTTCCTAGAGTATGGAATTCGAGATGGTACCCTAGAAGAATCGCCCAATTAGCATCTATCCATTTATTCAAGGAGGATGAGGGAACCACCTTTCCACAAAACTTCCCAACCGTTATCTTTCCTAGCATTTACGGAATCTGTAACACCCCAAGGTCGAGCCCCTCCTAAATTGTAATTATGTTTATAGGCTAGTGAGCCAAGTGTTTATAAGCTGATAGACTTATATGTTTATTAGGTTGGAGAGCTTAGATGCTTAAGGGAAGTGAGCCTATTTTTGAATATGTAAACACTCATATCATTAATAAAATTACATCGATGTGTGTAGACCAACCATGAAGAAAGAGTATGGGGGACTAAGCTCCACTAGGTAGGGTGAGGGAGGGGGCTAAGTGTCTAGGAATAGGGGTTAAGCTAGAGGGCTTACCTCTAAAGAAATATTATTTTATTATTATTTCCTAAAGGCTAAGGTTGACATAACCGATGTTGTCCTAAGTTCCCAGGAAAGGGAACGAGTGCTAAGTGGAGCTTATGCAGCTTCGGGAAGACAGGTGTTAACCTGGGCGCATGCAGTTTATAGTTGGGAAAGCCAATTTGTTGAGGGTTCGCTTCCATTCTCACATTTTTTTGGCCATTCTCACGTTGCTTCCCATCCCCGCGTCCCTAACCACTCTCACCATTTTCATGACCCTCAAGATTCTCTGGAAGTCTTCCATCCTTCCCAATTCACCAACAGATGCACGCATCGATCCATTGCCCCATCGTCGCCCTCTGCATCTATCACGCACCTCTGAAACCTGTAGGCACTGTGAACTATCCCATACCTTCCCTGTGAAGTACAATGTGCATGTACCTTTCCTAAGCCCGTACTGTGCCTTAACAATTTTTTGTTGCTTCCAGCATAGTTCTTGATTGAGAGTGGCTTGCTTCCATCCTTTGTTCCACATCGAACCTTGTCGTGGCCATCACCTTACTGGAACTAAATTCAAAGCTAGATTGAAGAAGCAGCTTCTCAAGCCTGTGGTTTGAAGAGGTGGGTTGTTAGGCCCGTGGAATGAAGAAGCAAGTTGTCAGGCCTGCAAGCAACTCTCTCCATGTGAGAGAGGTTGTTGGGGAAGAGATTCCCCAGACGAAGCCCAACTGCAGCTATAGTGCTCATAGAATTCATGTTCGACCTGTTGTTGAAGCCCTGGAAGGGAAGTGGGGCAGCCGAAGGAATGTTGAGTAGAGAAGGGGCACAATTCCTGGGGTGGGATAGGAATGTGGGGAATGAGAGGTTGTAGGTTGTTAGTGTGAGCTAGCTCCTGGAAGATAATATTTTCTATTGATCTGTGTGAATTTCTAGCTGTCCTTTCCAAGCCTAGGAATCCCTTTCCCAGTGGATTTTATTCCCAGCTCGGGGTGACCTACTGCTAAGTGTGATGAGTACCATGGTCTAAGGCTGGGAGGTTCGTGGAAGGACTACATGCAGTTGGTGGTCATCTATTAAAATATAAGTACCAAATCTCTATTGATTGTATGTTATGTAATTTTACATGTGCCTATAATTGATGAGTATTGCCTGGATATATCATATATGTTGTATGTGTAGGCTTACTATTATTTTTGCATTAACCTATGTGTTATTAGAATTGTCTGCATATATTGAATGTATGCCTAATGTCGTTTATGCATGAATAAGTGTATGAACAAAATGTTATAGTTGTTAATTTGCATTAGATAGATATGCATATAGTTACAAATTGGTATCCGAGTGTTTCCAGAAGTGATGTTGCCCGAACTGTTCATGGTCGAGGACGTTACAAATTGGTATCAGAGCCATGGTTTCAACATTGAACCTGGATGGGTCGTGTATGAGTAAATAGAAGTTACAGAGTGTCAGAAGGGTGTTGAGAGGACACCTGGGTGGTAATGTAAATCTCAAGAGAAGTAGTGGAGTGGTTACCACAACGATCATGGTTGATAACCATAAGATCGAGTTTGAGCTGTAGGATCTGTTCGGGAGGAGGAGGATCCTTTAGAATCGTCAAATCTGGAGAAAGGTGTAGGGGGGGTTAACCTACAAGTCCTTCAGAATTTGCAACTTCGATAAGTTTATGGGTTATGAGAGCAAAAGGGGTAGAATCCCGAAGTCCCGAAGTCTCGAAGAGGGTCTACACCGTAGATCTGGGTGGTGGCAGTGTTCACTGTTGGATCGACTAAAGACAGATCAGAGTCGTCAGATCTACGCACAAGTGGTTGTGAACCATAGATCTCATGACAATTTGTAGATTCGGAGTTCAACAGTTGGGAGAATTGGAGTGTGTTGGTGCGCAAACCGTCGAAGCCCGAAGTCCTGAAGAAAAAGAGTGGAAGTGGCATGGCAGGATGGCGTCACCAGTGGTGACATGGACATGCCACGTGCCACCATCTTGAATGTTGACAGTTGTACTAGATGGACCCCAGAAGGTAAGGAATTTTGGGAGTTCGACGTTCGGAGGAATTGGAGTGTGCAAGTGTAAGAAAATCGTCGAGGCCCGAAGTTCTGAAGTGACATGGCTTGCTGATGTCACTCAAAATGATGTGGGTGCATGGGATGTGTGCCACATGTCAGTGAATTAAGAACCTTTGGATGATTTAAATGCCCAATATAACATGTCATGTGTCACCCGTCTGAGCGGGCCATATGTTCGATTCTAATATTTCGCCACATGGGCCTCCTTTTGAGCTTGGATGGTGGGGCCCCTTATGGTCACAGTGGACGCATGGCACCAGATTGTGAAGTCTAGAGGCTTGACACTGTGGGAGAAATGGTTCATGAGGGAATGGAAGGAATAAATCCCCAAAGTTACGTAGCGCCGAGGTGATGTGACATAATGGCATCACCAACGGTGATGAGGAAGTATTTGGAGATTAGCGGTTCGGGAGTTTTTGGGGTGTGTAGATGTGAAATCCTCCAAAGTCCCGAAGCTCCGAAGATCCGAAGTCCCAGAGTTCCGAAGCCTCGAGTTCCATAATGAGTATCAACCATTGGACGCTGGGAAGTCATGGACCATTGATCCACCCTAATCTGCGAGTTTTCCAACTCGACACTCCGAGAGAGTTGTAAGGGAAGTGATTTGGAGACCGCCACAGTTGGAGTCCCTGAAGCTTCGATCCACCATAGATCTAAGAAAGGAATGTGGATCGTGGATCCACCATTCTACAAACGTTCAAAAATTCGTCGTTCTGTGATGTTTGTGAGGTGTGGAAAAAGGGAAAACCTCCGAAGTTCGAGAGCCTGATGTTTCAAGGCTCCGGACAAGCACCCAAATCATTAGCACTGGGTCACATCTATGGTCTCTTGCGAACCAAGGGATGAAGAAAAGGGGCTAGCACCTAGAAATTGTTGCAGAACAGAGATGGGATTAGAGATAAAAGCCCAAGGGGTTCTGACTTACCAAGACCTGCTAAAAAAATGGAATATGATATTGTTTTTGGTTGAATTAGATTGGTTTATTCTGGTAAATTATTGAAGTACAATAGCCTAATAAAAATTCAGTTGACTGCACATTTTGCAGAATTAACAATTGACAAAACCAAACCGATTTGCTCCTCGGTGAAGAAAAATGGAGGAGGCACGAGATGCTTATAGTTTGGAGACTGAAGCTAGAGAAATGGATGTCCATTTGGGAGTTGAAGGAACAAACTCTAATGTCCATAGAGAGGAAATAGATAAAGACAGGGGCATGATGAAAATTATAAAAAAAATTGCAAAAAGAGGTCCAAATTCAATGAGTGGATAACAAAAATCTTATGAGAGCCAGGGAACAACGAGGAAAATTCAACATGAATTTGATGTAGATCTTGGAAAGAATAGAAAATAGGTTGGATAAGGAGAGTGGCTCAAGCAAATCAGGAAGTCACGTGATCCCTAAGAAGAAGGGAATATCAGGGAGTGGTAGAAGACATCACCATCACTCCCCGAAGCATTCCAATAAGAGAGCACACAACAGCTCAAGTCCATCCCATGTCAGGAAGCAAAAGAGGTATGGGGTGGATGAGCTATGAGGAGAGATGAATAAAATCAAACCCACTATGTTTGATGTTGAGCACAAGAAGGATGAATATGCAGAGACATGGATGATGGGCATGAGAAAATATTTTCAATTGCATAATTATTCTTCTCACATAGAGGGAAGAATTTCCATCTACCAACTCAAAGGAAAGGCATCCATGTGGTGGGATCAGCTTGTGCAGGTGCAGCACATTAAAGAGAAAAATGTTACTTGGAAGAAATTCAAGAAGTATTTCGAAAAGAAATACTTGACTAAGAGATACCATGACAAGAAAATGAAAGAGTTCTTTGAACTCAAGCTTGGGAGTATGACAATAGAGGAATATGAAAGAAGGTTTTTAGAATTGCTTAAGTATGTCTCTTTCATCAAGGATGAGACAGTCAAGATTCAAAGGTATTTGAGTGGTTTTCCAAAATTCATCAGTGAAAAAATGCAATATGATGATCCCAAAACCTTGGAGGAGACCATAAGGTGAGTTAAGTGACTATATGATCAACAAAAATCAAGGCCAACTTTCCAAAAAGATTGGGAAGACAAGAAGAAATTTAAGATGGATCGGAGGAATAAGGGAACTAAGCCACCATTCTTCATAAATATTCTCCAGGGACAGCCAACTTCTAGAGAATCCAGAACGATTGAGGTAGGTGGTCAAAGGCCAAAGCAGCTACCTATTCAATGTTGGGGTTGTAAAGGAGATCATATGTTTAGAGATTGTCCTCACAAAAGTGATAAAGTGAGAGTTTTTCACAATGTATAGCGAGCTGAAACAGTGGGGGACATGGGAAGAAATGTACCCAGGATCTATGCATCCATGGACAACAAGCAAGTCGAGTATTAGTCACATATGATTGAAGTGGAAGGTATGATCAATAACCATGCCATTACTATTTTAATTGATTCAGGAGCTAGTCATAGTTATATAGATCCTAAGATGGTGGAAAGTTTTCATTTTCCAAGAAGTAAGAATGAAAAATCTTGGTTGGTGTAGCTGGCTACTGGAGCCAAAAGAAAAGTTAATGAGATGGTTAAGTAATGTCTCATGGACATGAATGGACTGAGCACAAGGGCAGATTTGAACATCTCGCCTTTAGGTTCCTATGACTATCTAATTGGGATGGATTGGTTAGAACAACACCATGTCATGTTGGATTGTCGTAACAAGGCATTCACTTGCCTATATGAGGAAGGGAATCAGAGAACGGTCCAAGGAATTCCCAGGGCGGTTACTGTCCGAGAAATTTCAGCAATGCAGTTGAAAAAGTGTTACAAGAAGGGTTGTCAAATATTTGTATCCCATATGGAGAAAGAATCTAAGGATAAGCTGCCAAATATGGAATACCATGCAGTCTTGGAATATTTTGAAGATGCGTTTAGGGAGGTCCCAAGACTACCCCAAAAGAGAGATATCGATTTCTCCATAAATTTGATATCTGGGGCAGCTCCAGTATCAAAGAATCCTTACATAATGAGTACAACAAAGCTAAAGGAGTTGCAAATGCAACTTCAAGAACTTCTAAAGAAGGGGTATATAATCCCAAGTTTGTCACCTTGGGGTGCCCCGGGCTTGTTCGTGAAAATAAATATGGGACATTAAGATTGTTCATTGATTTCAGCCAGTTGAACAAAGTGACTATAAAGAACAAGTATCCCTTACCAAG
The DNA here is from genome assembly GCA_009831015.1 of Picea engelmannii. Classification (NCBI taxonomy): domain Eukaryota; kingdom Viridiplantae; phylum Streptophyta; class Pinopsida; order Pinales; family Pinaceae; genus Picea; species Picea engelmannii. The sequence goes on from ML778328.1 coordinate 866,668, forward strand.
GATTGATGACCTCTTTGATTAGGTCAGGATACCATCACTTAAGGATTAAAGAGGAAGCTATCAACAAGATAGGCTTCAGGAAAAGGTATGGTCATTATGAGTTCATAGTGGTGTCATTTGGGTTATCAAATGCACCACTTGTTTTCATGTGCCTAATGAATGGTGTTTTCCGAGAATATTTAGACAAGTTTGTCATTGTATTTTTGGATGACATCCTTGTATATTCCAAGTCGGAAGAAGAGCATGAGAATCATTTGAGGATCGTGTTGCAAGTGCTAAGAGAGCATCAACTGTATGCCAAATTGAGCAAGTCTCATTTTATCAAAACAAAATTCACTATTTGGGGCATATCATATTTGAAGAATGGATAGCAATGGACCCTGAAAAGATTGAGGCAATTAAAGGGTGGGAAACACCTAAGAATGTGACAGAAGTCAGATCCTTCATGGGTCTAACTAGCTATTACAAAAGGTTCATTGTAGGGTTTTCGAGAATAGCTCATCCCATCACTTCCTTGCAAAGGAAGGGTAAGAAGTTTCAATGGACAACTGAATGTGAAATGAGCTTCCAGAAATTGAAGCAATTATTAACTAGTGCTCCAATTTTAAGGATTGCAGACCCAAATGAAGACTTCATTGTGTGCACAGATGCTTGTAAAGAAGGACTTGGAAGAGTCCTCAGTCAAAATGGGTTTGTTATATGTTCTGAATCAAGTAAATCGAAAGAGAATGAAAGGCTCTATGCCACTCATGATTTGGAGTTGGAATCCATAGTGCACACCTTGAAGAAGTGGAGGCACTACCTCATGGGAAAGAGGTTTGAGCTGAGGACATACCACAATGGTATGAAATATTTGTTTGATCATCCAACTCTAAATGTTAGGCAAAGCAGATGGTTAGAATTTCTTAGTGAATACGACATTGATATAAAGCATATCAAGGGGAAAGAGAACAAAGTGATTGATGCACTCAACAGAAGAGTGCATGAGTTGCATGCTACAACCATTAGCATGTACCAATCAGAATTGAAAGACAGAATTGTGGAGGCTGCAAAATCAGATTTGCAATACAAGGAGTTAGTAACAAGATTGCAGCAAGGTAAAATGCAACAGAAAATGGAGGATTATGAATTAGGAATTGATGAAATTCTCTTGTACAGAAACATAGTTTATGTACCCAATTCTCCTGAATTAAGGAGTGCAATTTTAAAAGAAATGCACAATGTACCTTATGTGGGACACCCAGGATATCATAAAATGATTTCAGCAGTCAAAAGCCAATATTATTGGCCAGGTATGAAGATGGAAGTTGTTGATTTTATTGACAAGTGCTTGGAATGTTAAAAGGTAAAGGTTGAGCATAGACACCCAACAGGTTTGCTACAACCATTACCCATTCCTGAGTGGAAATGGGAAGTTGTAACAATGGATTTCATCACGGTATTGGCCAGAACAAGCAAGTAGCATGATGCAATCATGGTGGTAGTGGACAAGCTTACTAAAGCTACCCATTTCATTCCTATGAAGACTACTCACACGACAACCAATGTTGTCGATATTTATATGAGGGAAGTAGCACGCTTGCATGGCATACCCAAGACAATTGTGTCTGACAGAGACCCAAATTTTACCTCAAAGTTTTGGAAAGGGTTATTCAAAGGGTTCGGAAAAAATCTGAACTTCAACACATCATATCATCCTTAGTCTAATGGGAAAATAGAAAGGGTGAACCAAGTGATAGAAGATATGCTAAGGATGTATGTGATGGAAAAACCATCTAAATGGGAAGATTATGTACACTTGGTAGAATTTGCCTACAATAATGGGTATCAATCATCACTAAAGATGAGCCCATTTGAAGCACTTTATGGCAAAAAGTGCAACACCCCAGTAAGTTGGGACAACCCAGCTGATAGGGTAGTGGTTGGGCCAAATTTGCTCAAGGAAATGGAAGAGAAAATGCCGAAGATCAAACAATATTTGAAGGATGCCCAAGATAGACATAAAATATATGTTGATAAGAACATAATTCACAAGGAATTTAAAGTATGGGATCATGTATTCTTGAAAGTGAAAGCCAACAGAATCTCCCCGAAGTTGGGAAATTGTTCAAAGTTGGCAGCTCGCTATTGTGGGTTGTTTGAAATCCTAGAGAGGATTGGTCTAGTAGCATATATGCTTGCATTGCCTGCATATATGTCTATACATAATGTGTTTCATGTCTCATTGATTAAGAAGTATATACCTTATGCTAATCACGTTATTGATTGGAATGTGATTCAGGTGGAGCAAGAAAGCGCTTTTCAAGTGAATCCAGTGTGCATATTGGACCGGAAAAGCAAGAAGCTCTGGAATCGAGCCACAAGGCTTGTAAAAGTCCATTGGACATGGTATGGTCCCGAGGACGCAACATGGGAGCATGAAGATGCTATGCGGGTAGAGTACCCGCATCTTTTTGAAGATTTTGGAAATCTTCTTATTGTTGCGTAAATAAGTTGCACTGAGGACAATGCAAAAATAAGGGGAGGGGATTGTAACACCCCAAGGCCGAGCCCCTGCTAAATTATAATTGTGTTTATAGGTTGGTGAGCCAAGTGTTTATAAGCTAGTAGACTTATATGTTTATTAGGCCGAAGAGCCTATATGCTTAAGGGAAGTGAGCCTATTTTTGAATATGTAAATACTCATATCATTAATAAAATTACATCGTTGCATGTTGACCGACCACGAAGAAAGAGTATGGGGGATTAAGCTCCATTAGGTAAGGTAAGGGAGGGGGCTAAGTGTCTAGGAATAGGGGCTAAGCTAGAGGGCTTAACTCTAAAGGAATAATATTTTATTCTTATTTCCTAAAGGCTAAGGTTGACATAACCGATGTTGTCCTAAGTTCCTCGGAAAGGGAACGAGTGCTAAGTGGAGCTCATGTAGCTTCAAGAAGACCAGTGTCAACCTAGGCGCATGCAGTTTATAGTTGGGAAAGACAGCTCATTGGGGGTTCTCTTCCCATTCTGGAATTGTTTTGGCCATTCTTGCGTTGCTTCCCATCCCCGTGTCCCTCATCACTCTCACCATTCTCACGAACCTCGGGATTCTCTGGAAGTCTTCCATCCTTCCCGATTCACCGACGGATGCACGCATCGATCCATTGCCCCATTGTTGCCTACTGCATCTATCATGCACCTCTAGAACGTGTAGGTGCCGTGAAATATCCCGTACCTTCCCTGTGAAGTATAATGTGCATGTACCTTTCCTGAGCCCATATCATGCCTTAATGGTTTGTTGTTGTTGCCAACACAATTCTTGATTGAGAGTGACTTGTTGCCATCCTTTTTTCCATACCAAGCCTTATCGTGGTCATCACCTTACTGGAATTGAATTCAAATATAGATTGAAGAAGCAAGTTGTCATGCCTATGGTTTGAAGAGGAGGGTTGTCAGGCCCGTGGACTGAAGAAGCAGGTTTTCAGGCCTGCAATAAACTCTCTCCAGGTGAGAGAGGTTTTTGGGGAAGTGATTTCCCAGAGGGAGCCCAACTGCATCTATAGTGCTCGGAGAATTCCTGTCTAGCCTATTGTTGAAGCCCTGGAAGGGAAGTGGGGCAGCCGAAGGACTATTGAGCAGAGAAGGGGCACACTTCCCGGGGTGGTACAAACATGTGGGGAATGAGAGGTTGTAGATTGTTAGTGTGAGATGGATCTTGGGAGATAATATTTCCTGTTGATCTGTGCGACTTTTAGAATATCCTTTCCAAGCCTAGGAATCCCTTTCCCGGTGGAGTTTAGTCCCAGCTCAGGGGTGACCCACTGCTGAGCGTGATGAGTAGCATGGTCTAAGGCTGGGAGGTTCGTGGAAGGTCTACACACAGTTGGTGGTCATCTATTAAAAGATAAGTACCGAATCTCTATTGATTGTATGTTATCTAATTGTACATGTGTATGTAATTGATGAGTAATGCATGGATATATCATATATGATGTATGTGTAGGCTTACTTATATTTCCACACTAACCTATGTGTTATTAGAATTGTCTGCATATATTGAATGTATGTTTAATTTTGTTTCCACATGAATAAGTGTATGAAAATAATGCTATAGTTGTTAATTTGCATTAGATAGATATGCATATAGTTACAAATTGGTATCAAGGTGTTTCCAGAAGTGATGTTGCCTGGCTTTTTGGTGGTCGGGGACGTTACAGAATCTCATCCAGTGTGACGTCGGGCCCGACAACCATCCTATGCTTCTCTTTATGCACCTTCCAACAACGTTGTTTTCTTTTCCTCAGCTCCTAAGGGATTCACCTCCCCATAATATCTTCTACCACTACCTACATTGGACTTGTTTATAGACGAAGATTATGTTGCATGCAAGGGTGGCGAGAAATGAGAAGCATTATGGTGAGGATCTGTTATCTTTGGATTAGAAAATGAAGTAAACACTTGCACATTTACTCCATCCACCTTACACCCACTCGGTGATAATTGTTTTCTCTGCCTTAGGTAAACTAAAAGCGGATTGACCATTCCTTTTGGATCCAATGATGGTAAATACTCTAGATATATTGACCTTTTCAAACACTACATACGAATAAAATCTTCATCTAATGGGAATACGTCCTCCCTGTCCTTTTCATCCTCAACAAAGTCTAATTCAATGCCATCCATTGCACCAGGATCTGGACCCACCTACATTTGAATTAAAGTATGATAGAAATGGGGTTGCAATCACTCCACCTAGAAAGCACTGAACCAATCTCCTTCATTTGCTATCTCCTAGACCCTTCAATGTGGGCTCTCTATTAGGGGAAAATACACGTGGGAATAAATTCCACCATTGATCAACACCACACATATTGTACTAGATACCCATATCGACAACCACGATGAAAAATCCATAGAAAAAGGGGATGAAATAGAGGTCAAATTCAAGGCATAAACAAGATTAGGGGGGACATAATGACCTTAATACATGTTGAACCTTCTCAATCTCAAGCATTGTGAACAACACCAAGAAACCACAACATGATCTCTATTTAGGGAGTCCTTGACATCCAATTTTAATATGGTCATCGTTATCATGTCTTGGGCATCATGAATGGGTATTAGGTCCTTGATCTTAGTCTCAAGTAAAATGGATGAGTCCTTGAACCTCCACTTATGAACTCTCTTGGTTAACAATTTCCTTGAAGGGTATTATGGATGGAAAAACTAGGTTAGTTGTGCACTAAGAATGTGTCTAGAAATATATCCAATGTCATAGGAGGAGAATAATTTGTATTTCACCCCAAATTATGCATTTCAGTCTCAATCTCCATAAACAATGCATACCAACAATAAATCTTCTACAACTATATTGTTGAGCACATCCTCGAATGACCACACGAGGCCCTTGTATGTTTTTCTGGCTTACCCAAGGGACATGGGTTCCATGATTAGACCACAACACATGTCGCAAATGAGACTCTATTTCGAGTCCACACCATGAATCATTCCCTGGTCCTTGGTCTTCTAAAGTTCTAGCGTTATGGTTAGGGGTTGAAAAAACTTATTCCTTAGGCCCTAGATGCCACTTCTCAGGATCAATCACCATGAATAACACTTACAAAACCATAGCAAAATCCCTCTCTAGGGGGTGTTTGGCATCAAGGTTGGATATGGATGCCATTAGGAGTTGTTTCACACCAAGGATGGATTGTAGGGCCTTGAACATAAGTGATGAAGGAAAAAATGTTCCTTGGGATATAGTTGAATCTTCTAGGGCTTAATATCCTTGAACAATTTCTCATACCAAAACATGAGTCCTTTCTAGGGGTTCTTTACAAACCTTTGAGTGAGATATGGGTGTTGTGGGTAGGTTTTTTTCACTAGAAATGGGTTTGTACCATGACACATGTTCAAGGGGATAAACAAGGGCCTTAAGCCCTAAATGAACCTTCTTGAGCACAAATGCTATGAACAAATCCTAGACATAGCAACGCAAGCCCTCACTAGGGGGTCTTTTCCCTAGGAGTCAAATATGAGAGCCACTAATATGTTTCATGCCTAGTGGATGGGTCTCAAGGCCTTGATCATAGTCAATGTATGGAAACAAAATCCTCAGGTCCTAAACATAACTTCTTTGGCTCAAGCACAATGAAAATGTCCTCTAACCACCACACAAGAGCATGGATGGTTTGTAGGACATTTACCATCATCAAAGACTAAAAAAAGCATCTTAGGATCTTTTTGAAGCTTCTCGAGATCAAGAGACTTGAACAAGTACTCAAACAAGTGTCAATGAATAAATAGGGTCAGGGAGGACACAATAGATTTAATACCTATTGAACCTTCTCAAGATTGAGCACTATGAACAACACCTAGAAGCTAAGACACAAGCCCTCTCTAGGGAGTCCTTGACATTTGCTTGAATATGGGCACCATTATTAGGTCTTGGGCATCATAGATGGGTGTCAGATCCACGATCATAGTCAAGGGAGGGAAACAAGAGCCTCTAGCCCTAAACCTTACTACTCAAGCTCAAGCGCCATGGACAAGTCTTAAAACCTCCACATCTGACACCTCTCAGTTAACAAACACCTCCAAGGGTACTATGGGCACCAACACTAGGGTTGTTGTGCACCAATAATGTGTCTAGAGGTCTATCCAAGGTCACACGAGGAGAATAATGGGTGTTGTTCCCTAAATGATGTTTTTCGGGCTCAATCACCATGAACAACACCTACTAACCACAAATACTCAATGGTTATAGTGTTGAGCACATCCTCAAATGACCACATGAGACCCTTGTATGGTATATTTGGCCTACCTGAAGGGCACTGATGCCATGATTAAACCACAACACATGCCCTGAATGAGAATCTATCTTGGGCCCACACCATAATTATTCCCTAAGGCATGGTTGAAATTATTTAACATCCAAGTGGGATATGGAATCCATAAGTAGGTTTTGTGCACTAGAAATGGTATTTAAGGTCTAAATATGGTCTAGTGGGGAAACAAGGGGCTTAAGCCATATGTGAAATTCTTTTAGAGCTCTACTACCATGGTTAAGGGAGGAAAAAACTTGGGCCATAGGCCCCTGGACGTCACTTCTCAGACTCTATTTCCATTAACAACACCTGAGAAACCACAAAACAAATCCTCTCTAAGTGGTTTTTGGCATCAAGCTTTGATATGGATGCTATTAGGAGCTTTTGCACACCAAGGATGTCTTGTAGGGCCTTGAACATCATTGGCAAAGGAAAATAAGTGCCTCGGGATATTTTGGATCTTCTCGGGATTAAGAGCCTGAAATGAGTTTTTGTACCAACATATGAGTCCTCTAAGTGGGATATGGGATATGGATACCATTGACTGGTTTTTGGCATTAGTGATGGGTCTAGGGGCCTAGATTATAATAAAAAAGGAAAACAAGGGCCTTACAAAGGAAAAATAACCTTCTAGGCCTCAAGCATTGTGAACAAGGTCACTAACCACAAGACATTCCCTCTCTATGGGGTCTTTGACCCCCAATTGGTATTTTGGGCACCATTAGGCAATTTTGCATAAAGAGTATGGGCCTAATAGTATTATGCCTAGGAGAGAAAAATCATTTTTAATGTTAAACCTTTTCTTATGAAACATAGGTCCTAAAATAGTGCATGATGCTAATGTTGATATAAATCTTGCAAAGTTATGAATATATGTAATAGATACGTGTCCTTTGGAAGCTTTGGTTTTATTTGGAAGTTTTTCTTTAGAAGTTATGATAGTTGGAAGCTTTGGTTTTAACTTTGAATGACAAACATGGTGGTGAGGGATGCATAAACAAAAACACATCCATTTTCTGAAGTCTCTTCTTATCTCCATTTTCAACCACGATTTTAAATATGATCCGCATAATTATTGTTGATGGAACTATACACACTTGAAGATATTTGTATGCAGATTTTAAATATATGTTTTTTAAGGAAAACAAATAATTTGCTTACTTTCTATTTTTTATTGATTTTTATTTGTACATATATAGTAATTATATTCTTATTGCCTAGCCCATCTAGAAAAACATTGTATGGTAGTACATAGGGAGACCTACACACTAAAAATAAAAACAAAAATAAAAATTGATCTCAATTATGTTAAGACCCTCAAACACAATGGAATTATTTATTTCAAAGATTACAGACTTTATTAATTTAAAATATATATAATCAAAATTAAAAATATAAAGTGACATATTAATATGAATATATGCAATATATTTTAGAGAAAAAGTAACATGTCAATATTGAAAGAACATGAATTTTTATTTGAGTTATACAATTTTTTTATAAATAAAAATTATATATTTTAAAAGTTTATTTAATTTTCCAAGTTTCATCTTCTTACACCATTTTCCAATAAATTATACATGGACCTCTAATAATTCATTTTAATCAACAAAATGTTATTTTTCCATATTTTAGTTGCAACTACCCTTTCTTGAGAGAGAAGATAAATATTAACTCTCATTAACTCACACCAACCCAAAAGCATTTTAGAATACTAAAAAAAATTATTGTAAAAGAATATGAAACACACATTAAAAAAACAAAAATATCTTATTACTTTATTGTATATGTCAATTACTTTATTACTTTATTGTTAATGTCAATTACTTTATTGTTACTTTATTGTCAAATCTAGTTACTCACCCCTAGCTAGTGGAGGAGACACCCAAAAAAATTCATCCATAATGATTTTGACAGCTTAGATGCTCCTAAATCACTATTTGTTAAACCACATGCAAATGTAGACAATACACACACTAGCAAATAAAAGAAATATGTCAATACTTTATTATATTCTTACAAATTTGAATTTTTTTATTAAAACTTTATTATATTTGTACAAATTGTTAATTCATAAATAGGTATCCATAAAAAAAATTGAATAAAACATTTATAATGTACTCACAAAGAGAGGTGAATATAATATTTATAGTGTATTCACATATGTATTTTTTTTTTTTCTTCCAAAAAAAATTACTCGAATTTATATAGTGTATAAATTCATTTACAAATATGGACTGCAGCAATAGAAGTGGTCATAATGCACTAGCATTTTGGACCCGTACAATCTAAGATCAACAACAAAGAAAAATCTGACTTTCTATGCTATGGAAGGAGTGGATCAGTCACAAGTAACGAGGACTATCCATCGTCAATATACAATGCACAAAATAGTGTAGCCGGATCCAATCTGTAGCTAAGAGAACAGGCAACTTCCTTCTCATTCAAAGATATTTAAAGAGGTGATAGGGCTCTCGATCCCTTGATCACAGTGATAGATCGAGAGCCTTCCTACCACACCGGTTAGGGCCCTCTTTGAGAGCACATCAGCTGCCTTATTGAAAGAGCGGGGAACATGGAGAAAGCTGATATGGGAGAAGCCCAGGGATAGGTCTCTCGTTTTTTGTTTCCAGCCTTCTAAATGGATGGAGTTTAGCTTGCATTTTTTAGAGATCCAATCAATAATTACTTTCGAGTCACCCTGGACTTGAAGTCTATCAATAGACCATAGGGCAGCGAGAGTGAGCGTGGCCCATAAACCCATAAGCTCTGCTTTTGTATTAGTTCCAGCTCCACAGTTAAGGAACCAATTTGTAATTCTGGACTGGTGAGATTTAAAGGTGCCTCCTGCTCCGCAGCAAGAGCCACTAGACTGTGCTGCTCCGTCGAAAAAGGCAAGAGTGTGTCCCTCGGGCAAGTCAAAATTTAAAGTTTGTGGAGGGGAGCATCTCATATGTATTTATAGGAATCATTGTTTTTTGTTGTTCAAAATCCAATACTTTTTTGTTGGATTTTAAGCAAATATTTTCAGCAAAAATGACCATTTCATAGAAATTTTAGCCCATATATATATAAATTAAGAAAAATGAAAAAACAAAAATTTAAAATAACATTTATGGTATACTCATAATGAGAGGTAAATATAATATTTATAGTGTACTCATATGTATCAAAAACCAAAATTTCAATATAACTATATTTTTTAAATATATATATATATATATATATATTAAATATGTAAAAATAAAAAATAAAAAAATTTCACAAACTCTAAAATAATATGCTGAATTTTTATATTAAAATTGTGTATTTGTAAAATCACACATAATCTAACATAACATAGACATGTCAATGTTAAATATGGATAATTTAATAGAGCACATCCTCACTCTCAACTTTTTTCCAAGGAAAAAAAATTGCTCAATTATATTAGAAAACATATAATTTTTTTCCAACATCAAAACTTCTCCAAAAAAGTAATATCCCCAAACTGATACAACTTTAGAACTTTTCAAAGAAGTACTTTCCCCAACTGATAAAAAAAGATAGTCACAACAACACTAATCTGAAGCCCCAAACAAAAACAACTTTCAATCCTTCTCATAGATGTATTTCGTATCTCCAAAGAAAGAAAAAAACAGATAAAAAACTACTTCATAAAGTTTATGCTAAACTCTAAGAAACCAAAATACAAAAACAGGAGAAAAAAACATAATCCACTCAAATAGACTGTGATAACTAACACAGTCCACAGTCTAGTCTCAACTTAATGTCAATTATGTATACTAAAAACATGTTACTTTATTTTTTATCTTTACACTAATTTTTCATATAAACATTAAACATAAATTCTAATTTTTCATATTTATATTAACTATAAATTTTAAATATAGAATTTTATAACTAAAATTTTAGATTTTTTTATTTTTTATTTTAAATAATCTCGTTTTTATATTTTATTGTTTTAATTTTTTTTAAATATCTAATTATATTATAAATTTAGTAAAAATAAATAATTAATATTTTAAATTTTAAATTATTTTAAATATATGTTTAAATAACTATATTATAAAGTTAATAAAAATAAATAATTAATATTTTAAATTTTAAATTATTTTAAATATATGTTTAAATAATTGAAACATAAGTTAAAAGTTTCCAACCCCTTACCATTACTAAGTTTATGGTCATCTAGTCTTCTATAAAATCACATAATCACATGTCAACATATTGAAAATGAAATTTAATTTTAAATTTTAAAAAGGAATTTTAAAAAGGTAATCAATCAATAAGGAAAGAAATGAAAAAGTGCAAATCGTACAATAGTAAGTGTAGTACGCACAGATTTTTTAATTTTAAATCTGATTCGAAAATTTTAATCAATCAATAAGGAAAGAAATGAAAAAGTGTAAATCTTACAAAAGTAGGTGTAGTACGCACAGATTTTTTAATTTTAAATTGATCCGAAAAAATCGTCACAAAATAAAAAAAATAAAATTAATTAGATTTTTTTATTTAAAAATAAAAATATTAATATGTTTTAACTATGTTAGTGAAAGTTAATGGTCTTGTCAATACTTTGAAGTATGGTTTAAAACTGTTTTTGCTTGATTAAGAAAACAGGTTAATGGCCCAAGACCCAGAGGCATATGGAAGGAGTGAAAGTCTACCTTTTTATGGATCACTCGCTGGATATTTCAAGTGGTCTGGTTTTACTTGAATAATGGCGATGAATCAACCTGCATTAGCTGATAGCAGTGAGTGATTGCTCACATTCTGAGTTGTGATAGGTTTTCCCACTTAAAAAAAAAAAAAAATTATAGTATTGTCTAAACTTTTTATGTTTTGATAATTTTCCATAAATTTGAACTAAAACATATTTTTCAGTTGTTTAAATTGCATTTCTAAAAGCTTATTGTAAAACCCCAAAATACCCATATTATACACACTTAACCATTCAAATTTGTATATCCAACAATTTCTAACTAAACAAAATTAAATAAATAATATAAAAAAAAGAAAGATAAGATTCCATAAAATCTTATCTCTATTGCACTCCACAGTACGGTAATACAGCACATCATGATATATGCTGGATCCAAAATACCAAAACACCGGAAACTCATAGCTTCTGGGCCACTGTAACTCTGCTATAAAGAAATTCCGGGCAGAGTAGGGATTTTGAATAGTTTTTTAATCACCGCCTGGAAAGACTCTCTCTTTCCGTTTGATTCTATTTTGAAATGGGCGCATTCAAGAATTGGCAGGGAAGCCAACGCCTGATCCACTTGTTAATTATTCAATTGATTGTCTGGTTCGGATGGCTATCTAATATTGCTTTAGCACTGACGGGGCTAGGTGAAACGGTAACCGGTTCTCTTAGTCTTCCCGGTATAGGAATTGCCTGCATAGGAAATCTGGCAGTGTTTGTGACAAGTTTGTTACGAGGAAGACTTGATTTGGAAATGGGTGCCAGGGATGTTCTCGCCACCATGAGAGGTCCCAAACTTGAGGACATAAGTAATGGATTTGGACGGACCACATCTAATGATTATAAAAAGGTTTCTGTGGTCATGTTGTCAAGCCACACCCCCAATCTTTCCATCAGGCAGTTCATGAAGTATATTTCCAATGCGTATAATGTGCACTCCATCATCCTGCAATGTTTTCCTGTAAAATCTTCTGCATCTCAGGGAAAATCTTCTGCATCTCAGGGAAACACGCACAAATGCAAATGCGTTGTATTCAGTGCAGTGGAAGCGGTAATAATCTTGCTTGCTGATCAGATTCCTGGAACACTGAAACGACTGTCAGATAACCTGTTCCTACTGCCATCTCAGGATTGCCTGGAGAAGGGTTGTCATGGGTGCAACCAGGGCCTGCTGTATGCGAAGGATGAATCTGGAAATAACAAACTCACAAAGGGTGAGGAGATCAAGAGATCGGCAGTTGTTGAAACACTTAATCATCTTTTTCAGAATGAAGAAGAAGAGCATAAATGCATCTGCATTCCACTTTGTCCATCAGGGTATGATTACTGGACAAAACTGTTGAGCAGATCCTTCGGAGTCAGAGACACAACAGGTGCCGTGGAAAATTTCAGCACTGCTTCTTTAATAGTGCCAAGGTTAGCAGAAGTATTAGTGAACCTTGTACTAACTGTCTGGTTCAGAGTTGATGGTTTCTCTAGCTCTCTCGTAGCTCGAAGGGCTATACGAAATTATGTTGTCGACAGTAAAGGAAGTGGGTTTGCTGCAAATGCGTTTCTGACCAAAGCTGTGTCCAAGGTTCAGCCTATTCCCGAAGATAAGACCAAATATGTCTGCCATGTGCTCACCTTTAGAGGTACTCTTGGCATCAGAACCTTCTCGATCATGGTAGGTATTGTCAATTTGTTTTGCTCTATTACATGGGTTGTGCTTATTGCACTTAACGGAAGCGTTGGGAAATGGTATGATAGTCACTCCATACCACTCTCCAAACCTAGAGTAGTAGTGACAATGGCATCCATTGGAATTATGTTGGCGATGGACTGTTTGCATTTGTACCTGTTTCCTCGTTCTACTAAGTTTCTTAAAAACCTTAAAGACTGTATGGTTTTGGCAGTGATACTTTCAGAAATAATATGCCTGGTAGCCAGTAGCGTAATAATGGGAACTTTAGGTATAGAGGTGTTTGGGAAATGGTTATATATTGCTTTGCATGTTTTAGTTTGGGTGAAGTGGGGGGTTGGTAGTTATCTTTTGGGTGAGTATCCACCAGAATATGAATCTGAATTCCATTATGGCAATGGAATTTTAGTGTATTCTTCTGTCTTTTTGCTTAGTTCTGTTTTGGCAGGAATTAGAGGTGATTGGCACTACTCACTTTCTATGAATGACTAAATTTTTAAAGTTATGAGCTTATTACACATTGGCTGAACATTATTGTATTACACGATTTATATAGTGCTTTGCAAGTTTTAGTTTGGGTGAATTGGATTGTTGGTAGTTATCCTTTGGGTGAGTATCCACCAGAATAAGAATTTGAATTTCATGATGGCAATGGAATTTTGGTGTACTCTTCTATCTTCTTGCTCAATTCTGATTTTGCAAGAGTTAGAGGCAATCTGTTGTACTCACTTTCTATGAAAGACTAATTTTTTAAAACCATAAGTTTATTGTACATTCAGTGAACATTATTATATTATAATAAATAGTTTGATTAGCTTTAAATGGATTTTATTGATTAAATCTGTTATATTTCATTTATTTCTCTTCTTCATATTTTATAAAAATTATTTTTTCATTATTTTTTATTAAAAATATTTTTTTTATTTAGTTTTTCAGTTTTATCAAAAAGTTATCATACAAATATATATGATGATATTGTTTTAGTAACATACAATTTCATAATAATAAAGTACTCATAATTAAAACAGTAATCAGATTTCAAAATATCAAAAAAATATTATTTCATAATTTTAAAACATATAATAATTTTACATATTCCATTTATTTAAAACCTGAGAAAGTAGTTCGCTTTTTTAACTTGGTTTCCTTTTTTCTTTTTCATCAAATTAACTTTGATTTATAATTCAAAGTATTTTTTTATTATTATTCTTTTAATACTTTGATTTATAATTCAAAGTATTTTTTTATTATTATTTTTTCATTCAAAGCATATTTTTTATTATTACTTATTATTCTTGAAAACACATATATTATTGTTATTTATTATTATTTTTATTTATAATTTAAAAACATATTTATTATCTTATTTTTATTTTTTTATTTTATTTATAACTGAAAAGTATACATCTTATTATTAATTATTAAAAATTTTTATTTATAATTTAGAAATATATATCTTCTAGTTACTCTGATTATTCTTTACCTTTAAAGTCCAATCTCACATAAATATTATAGTTATATTGTTATTCATTACTCTTTGGCTAGCCTTTGAAATCCAATTTCACATAAAAAGTATTGAATAAATTGTTTTGATTTATTAATTCAAAGCTTACTTTTCTCATTATTACTCAGTGCTTTGTGTAAGCTTAAGAATCCAAGGTCATTTGAAGATCCCAATGAATGGATCTAAAACAAACAGTAGAGCTTTTCAATCGATCTTTCGAAAAATTGATGAAACAGTTTATTTTTTGGAAATGGAAAAAGAATTTGATTTTGAAAGAAATCAAAGCTATCTCATGGGGTTTCTTAAATAACAACAATTTGGTGACTGAGTATTTTTTAAAAAACAGAAACTGTCTGACGTGAAAGAATACTTGCACAGCCAATAGCTGTTATGTGGGATGTGAAATAATTTTAACATTGTAATATAACACTTACTCTTTTATATATATAATTTTTAGACTTTTTAATATTTGCCCAGCCAATACAATAGATGTTATGTGGGATGTGAAATAATTTTAATATTGTAATATAACAATTAGTCTTTTTAATCCTCGTGATAGGAAAAACTTACATCTCATTTGCAAACTGTTCAACAGTGGCAAATTCATAAATATAACTTATAATTGATTCACTAAACTCTTTTTTGAAGATGAAGCATATAACTCTTTTTTGAAGATGGTGAAGCATATAATTCTCCATTGCTGTAACTCTTTCTTTTTTGAAGATGAAGCATATAACTCTTTTTTGAAGATGGTGAAGCATACAATTCTCCATTGCTGTAACTCTTTCTTGCTCAAGATGACCAGGGAGTTTGGACTTCTAGTAAGTTGCTTGAAATCCATTGAATCTGGATCGAAGGGGCTTGGTGTTGAATTGGGTTTGTGTGTTTTCTATAAAAAAAAATCAAAGCTAAGATTCTTAAAACTAGTCTTTTGGTGAATTTTGATCATATGGGTTTGGTTTTGAATTGGGTTAGTGTTTTTTAATAATAAAACAATTAAAGTTAAGATTCTTAAAACTAGTTTCTTGGTGGATCTGGGTCATATGGGCTTGGTTTTGAATTTGGTTCCAACATTTTCCGTGCACGGTCAAAGCTTGTTTTTCAAAATGGTTTCTTGGGTGTGTTGCTCAAATTATTTTTTGGTGTTGACTTAATCAATAGGTGTGTATGTGTATAATTTATCCTTTGAATTTGCATAAAGGAAAAGATGAAATTTGGATGCTGAGGTTGCAATGGATATGTCTTTGACCAGTTCATAAAAAAAAAAAAAAGAATATAACTGAAACTCCAATCCAAAGTAGTGTATGAGATTTAACAAAACTACTCTTACAAGCTGGAGAGTTCATTGGAAATTTACTTACTGCAATTCATATCAATTTTTAAGGAATTGATTAAGGTGTTGTTTAACTATTTTACTAAATAGTTTTTTTCACAAATTTTGTTGTTTAAAATCTATTTATGAATATAGAAATAGATTTAGTATGAAAAAAAATTAGTATACTAAAATTATACAAAACAAATCACTCAAATCTATAAACCTAACACCTTGTTACCAAATTTTAGATAAATGTCAGAAAAATTATCTTCAGGTATATCCAGTATTCAAATCAAGTCCAAGTACATCCAATTGCTTTGTCCAAAGGTGAGCCAAATTAGACTTACTGGTCTAGACCGGACATGTTTTCCCGATTCGACACTTCGGTATTAAATTGGCACCATCTCACCTGCAAAATCGAGCAAACAGTCAGCTCGACTCAGCGTTCCATCGAACAAAGTGGGGTTGGATCCCAAAAGCCAAACCACACGGCCACGAACTTCTCCTTCTGCAATAACAACGCAGCTTTTAGTATGTTCGGCAAGCAAGCATGCATTTGCATTTTCTGCTAGAAATCGAAGTGCATTATATTTATGCTCCGTCAAATATTTGTGCGCCAGAAATCTCCGTTAACAGTGAAGCCAAATTCTAGAAGAAACAGCCAGCAAAGTAAAAAAGATGAAGAATTTTCCCAATCCGGGAATGAGATATTTGGACACCAGAACCTTCTTCTCACCTGCCCAGAAATTTCTATATTTGGATAATATTCGGGATAATTCCGGATCTTCTTCGTAGGCTCCAGACAACTATCAAATAAACCTATAAAAGAGTGTAAATCCATCTCATCGATGAGCTGTAATGAGCAATTGTAATTGAATGTAATTAATTTCGTTTTCTCTATTTCCTCTGTTTTTTGCTTCCCCTGTTTCTCTATGAGTCCACTCTAATTTGTATTCTGTATTGTCTGTTTCTCTATGAGTCCACTCTAATTTGTATTCTGTATTGTATTGCTGGTCAAGTAGCTTTCAATATATGTATATATGAGTGTTGCAGGTCAATTGAGGAGTGAGTGATGTCTGGTTTGTTGGGCAATTTCAAAAGGCATAGAAGAGAAATCGCTAAACAATTGTGTCGTGTGCGTTGAACAATCTCTTAATTTATCTTTACAATTTCAAGTTGCAGTGATTTCCAGTTTTTGATTGGTGATGATTCTGGGCGAGTTTAATAGAATCTGAAACCTAACAACTGGTATTAGAGATTTGAATGGCCGAAGAGGTCCCTGGTAGAGTTGCAGAGATCGCTGGTACGCTCACGCAACCGTGAGGAGAAGGGACGAGGAGAGATCCACAGATAGTGAGAGCAGCCAGATTCTTGGTTGTGTGTGGTGTGAGTGGGGTCTAATTGAGCAATGCCCAATTATTGTTTGAGTTGGGTTTCGTTGAGCATGGAGGCAATGGCGTTGAGTGACATGGAGAAGTTGAAAGAAACAATTTTTTCCCTACGGAAGTCACAGATGGAAGATATACTGATTTGAGGGATCAATATTTGTCAATTGAGGGATGACAAATGAAGATTGGCTCAAAGCTAGACAGAAAATCCATTGCCACAATTTGTTAGTGTCTAGCAAAGAATGTAACATCTACTTCAATGTGGCCAGAGAGAAGACAACTTAAAGATCTACGGCACAAGTTGCATAATCTATATGAGAAAAACACGGCATCGAATAAGGTCTTCTTGATGAAGAAATTAAACAATCTCAAGATGAAGGAGGGCGCTTCAGTAGCGGAGGACTTAAATGAGTTCAATATAATTACCAGTCAACTCACCTCTTTTAAAATCATTTTGGATGATAAGGTAAGAGTCATCTTACTGATGTGCTATATGCCAGATAGCTAGGAGGATCTGATTGTAACTGTGAGCAACACAAATGAAGGTGAGACGGTTGTTGTAGTTTCAGAGAATGAGGTTTTATTTAATGTTTCAATGGAAGATGCATGTTTATATGCCTTCAACTATGGCGTTGATTGGACTCTTGACTCTGGGGTACTCACCATGTAACCCCAAGTAAAAATAACTTTGTTGCATATAGTTCTGGTGATTATGGTAAAATGCATTTGGGAAACAATTACTTTTACAACATTGTTGGAGTGGGAGATGTCCAGATCAAGACAAAAGAGGGACAACATATCTTATTGAAACATGTTAGGGGTGTTGGTGTTCCAGAGATGTGAATGAGTCTGATCTTTGTAAGACAACTGGATGATGAAGGTTGTTCCACAAGCTTTGGAAAATGTGGCTGGAAAATTAGTAAAGGGGCATTGCTCATGGCTAAAGAATTCAAAACAAGAATGTTGTATACATTAAGAGCAATAGCAAAAAAATCAGATGGGGTTGTTGTTGCAAGAAAACTTGGTTTGCATATTGAAGAACAGTCTTTATGGACTCAAGCCGACACCTCGCCGATGGTATAACAAATTTGATTCATTTATGATGGAACATGGTTTTAAAAGACTAGAGGCTTATCATTGTGTCCACATCAAGAGGTATGGTCGGGAAAAGTACATTATAATATTTCTATATGTGGATGACATGTTAGTCATAGGACATGATAAGAATATGATTAATAAGTTGAAGAAAGATTTGGGAGCCAATTTGCAATGAAGTATTTGGGTCCATTACAACAAATATTGGACATGAAAATCATACGTGATAGAAATAAGAGAAAATTGTTGTTGTCACAAGAAAAACACATTGAGAAGGTGCTTGATAGGTTCAATATGAAGGATGCCAAGCATGTTGGTACACCCCTTGCAACCAACTTCAATTGAGTGTTGATTTATGTCCTTGAGGAGATGACTAAAATTCCTTATGCTTCAGCGGTTGACAACTTGATGTATGTCATGGTATGTACTTGGCTAGATATTGCACATTCAGTGTGAGCACTGAGCAGGTTCATAGCGAATTCGAGCAAACAGGATTGGCAAGCGATGAAGTGGATTTTGAGGTATCTCAAGGGTACTAGTCATTACTTCTTATATTTTGATAATAATGATGTTGTGCTTGAAAGTTATATAGATGCGGATATGGCTGGAGATGTGGTGAATAGAAAGTATCATGTTGGTTATTTATATACCTTTGCAGGTGCAACAGTGTCTTGGGTGTATAGACTGTAGAAAGTAGTATCCCTCTCCACAAAAGAGGTAGAATACATAGCTGCAACAGAAGCTTGCAAAGAGATTTTGTGGATGTAGTGATTCCTATGAGAGTTGGGAATAAAACAAGATAAATATATGATATATTGTAACAGTAAGAGTGCCATCCATTTAGCAAAAAATCCTGTGTATCATTCAAAGACCAAGCACAATGACTTCAGGTACCATTGGATTCGTGATTCGTTAAGTATTGGAGGAAGGGCATTTTAACTTTGAAAATATCCATACATATGAGAACCCTACTGATATGCTTACCAAAATTATTCCAAGAGACAAGCAAGCACCGTGTCAAAGTTTGGCAGGCCTGGGGTGACTTGATGAGCAGGTTTGGGAAGGATCAATAGGGAAGAGTTCATCTACAACTTTATTTTATTATTCAGGAGCCTTCATTTGGATTCAAGTGGGAGAATGTTAACAATGAAGCCAAATTCTAGAAGCCGCTTCCAAATTTCTAAAATCCACAGCCAGCAAAGTCAAAAAGATGAAGAACTTTCCTGATCTAGAATTGAGATATTTTGACACCGGAACCTTCTTCTCACCTGCCCATAAATTTCTAGAATTGAATAATATTCTAGATAATTTTGAATCTTCTTCGTAGGTCCCAGAAAGCTATCAAATAAACCTATAAAAGAGTGTAAATCTATCTCAGCGATGCGTTGTAATGATCAATTGTAATTGAATGTAATTAATTTTGTTTTCTCTATTTCCTTTGTTTTTGTTTCCCCTGATTCTCTATGTGTCCACTCCAATTTTATTTGGTATTGTATTGTTGTTCAAGTAGCTTTCAATATCTGTATAATATGAGTGTTACAGGTCAATTAAGGAGTGAGTGATCTCTGGTTTGTTGGGAAATTTCAAAAGGCATAGATGAGAAATTGCTAAACAATTGTGTCGTGTGTATTGAGCAATCTCTTAATTTATCTTAACAGTTTCAAGTTGCGGAAGATGATGATTTTGGGCGAGATTAATAGAATCTGAAACCTAACAACCTCGACCTCGACCTGAACCTAACCCGAACCTGGGAGAGATTCCAAGAACATTTAACAAATCCAATCATGAAACCTCTGTGTTGCATAGAATAATTTCACAAATCAAAAATATTCATCTACTCGCCATTAATAATCGATCCGATGCTTTATAGAATTAACAACTTTTGTCAAAACATTTTGAAGTCACCGACTCTACGAGCATTCCCAATATTAAATTCTTGAGAAACGTTTAAATGTCCTTTTATTTTAACCAGATGTTCGCAACATATGCTAGGTGTTATCAGTTGATGCCTCTCTTCGTTGAGTTCACTCCGACTGGTCTCTATGAATTCCACATGTAGGCTTGCCATCATCTTTTCAATCCGTGCAAGGTTAAATGTTAATACAGGTTTGTGATTGGTTGCAACGATGACATTTATGTGTGTTTCCAACTGATTTTGTAATATAGTTTTCACTTTGGCATTAAAATGTCTAATTTTTTTAATGCTCAACATGGAGTTGACAAGTAGGGGAGGCAGGTGCGGGGTTCTCTTCGAACCCGAAGGAAAAAGATACCTAAACTATCATTGGAATCTTGGGACGGATACTAACAATAAATTCGAGTCCTACGCATTGCTAAAAGACATTCAATTTTCCTAGACTCGGGAAATCCAAGAGCTAAACGCCCTTGGAGACTCCAAAAATATAATAAGAATGATGGTCCACGGGTCCAACCCACGAGATTTAAGCCTAAAACAAATAATGGATATAATAAGAGTGGAATCTCGAGACATCAAGATAACTTTCTACCACATAATGAGAGAAAAAAACAAAGAAGTAGATAAAATGGCGAATGCAGCCATTGGGAAAACGCTTGGATCTTTAAGCGTGGAAGGAGTGGTAACATCATCCCGCCTGTTCTAATGCATCATATGACCGAGTGCCATTCTGGAAAAGTTGAGGGAGGTGTTAGGAGGCGCTTCATCACAACCTTAAGAAGAAGTGATGGTCACGTGATCAGGAGAGGGGCTCAGGCTCCTCAAGTCGCTAGCTCAAGAAAAACCAAGGGGGGAGAGCAAGCGAACATGAGCGGGGGTGGGGACTCCGGTGATTGGAGAACACGCCCAGCCAAGCGGAGGAGTCGTGTCGTCAACATAGCACGTGAGGAGATAACTCTCAAACACGTGGAGCAGGGCAACATAGGAACAAGCATGTGGCAAGGTAGATCAAGACACATCGCCCAAGGGGAAGTGGCGGCAAACGACATAAGTAGGGTAATCATGAAATGAAAAGCTCATATGGATAGTCCTTCAACGTTTGTGGGAGTTTATGTTACCAAGGACTAGAAGAGGATGGATAAGGTACGAGAAATCCCTGCCGCACAACTTACTCGCCTTCTTGACGTCAACAACACTTCCAAGCCCGGGTTCATGGAGTTTGATGGAACTGTTCATAGGGAAATTCCAACGCGCAATCAGGTTAGCACGTTCATACCATTAATGGATTCATGGGAGATTATGGCCCCGTCCTCAAGCTTGATTACGTTTAGAAAATTGGCAACCTGGGTAAATTCATCTGCTCCTTTTTCGATGGGCATCCAGATTCTTTTCATTCATCCCTCTTTGATTTCTCTCCTTATTTTCTCGCTCATTCTCCGCCCTGCTTATCATTCTCGCCCCCAGAAGCCTCAGCAAACCCATCCCGATCCCCCCCTCTCGGATCCCTGGATCCTGCACTCCCTCTTTTCCATCTCCTCGCTCAACCTGTCGCCTTTGACCTCTCTCATTCCCCTACTAAAGGACTATGACTGCTTCTCTCTTTTCTTCCTGCTTAGCCAATGGGTTCCGACCTGTCTCCTGCTGAAAGCCCGAGGAAATTTCAAGTTCAAAGTTTCTTTAGATTACACAGCAATGCAGAAAGGTAAAGGAGTCTCAGTGGACTTGGGGCATTAGGCCAAATATCCAATTGAAGAGGAGTGTGGTGGTTGCAGCAAGATTAGTCTCCAAATCGGAGCAATTGGTGCCAACAATGCCTTTGAACTTGAAACATTGTCCCAGCATAGACACATGATCGAGAAGCTTCAGGACAAGAGATACGCCCAAAGAAGTCAGTTATAGGAACACCACATGAAAATGGAGGCAATGCAAAGGATATTAGATCAGCTGGAAGGTGCACAACAACCACCAAGCAACCCGAGAGAGAAACAAGAAAATTTCAAGAATGAACAGTCGACATCAGTAAACCAGATCCCATACTTGAATGAGTCGCATTTGAAAACTATGCTGGAAATACAGCTGGTCAAACTGGAAAAGGGTAATTAAGCTATGGTGTTTTATGTTTTGTCTTACAATCTGTATTAACGAAATCTTCTACCGGAGTTATCTGACGAACTATATCCTCATAAATTTTGTTAGAAAAGGGGATTGCATCAGAAAATGCTATTGTTACATAAATGCACCCCGCATTTTCAATAGGTCTTCTCTAAGTGGAATCTCTCGAAGGTCTATAATGACCATTTTTTTGTAAAACAGTCGATTCATCCACACCTCTAATACATATTTTCCCAGTTTCTATTAAAAAAGAACATGAAGTTGACAAGTGACATTTAAAAAAAATGTTGATAAAAAAAAAAATCTCAATGTGGTTCACATATAAAACATTTTAATGTCCATCTTAATTAAAATAATTTTACATCAACTTTATATAGAGAGATATAAAGTAGTTGAAAGTAAACTAATGTAAATCCATCTTAACTTCCAATATATCACGTGCCAAGAGGGATCAAATCCCTGGATGTGCAAATATTTCCTCGATTTTTTTCAATCTAAAAAAAAATCACCTCAAAGGACTTGATCCCTCTCAATGCATGATAGATCTGAAGTTAAGATTGGTCTATGTTTGTATGGATCGATACAAGAGAAGGGCATTCTTCAATGCAAACAACTACGAGATAGATCTCAAAAAACGTGGGTATTAACTTCTTGAATATTTCAAATAAATACCTAATTATTTAATGATATAATTTATATTTGATTGAAACAATTTTGTGTCTAAAGTAATCAAGAACAAGTACAAACATTAGTAAATACTATAGAACACTTTTTTGTTAACCTTTAATGCCCTAAATAGTCATAAAGTCCTACACCACCTTGTGTATTTCATATTATGGGATATAATTTTTATCCTAAGTGTGTATTAAACCTTATTTTCCCTCCTCTTAGCCTTATCTCTTCATGAGGTGTCGGTGTGAGAGAAAATCTAGTTTATGGGGTGATTTCATTCATTATAAAATTGTATCATTGTAATGAGAATGAGTAACGAGAACATGAAGAATATGGTTTAAAGCCTTTTTGGCCAAGTTCTCATATCTTGTCTTCTGTTTTATTTCTTAACATTTTCACTCTAAAAATTCAAAAGGTTTACCTGAACAATTTAGGAAGATTTTTCATTCTAAATGTCGAGTAAATCATCTATCATGTGGTTCCATAAATATATCCTAAAATATTTTACAAGTGGAACTTCAACTAGAGATTTATGTCCTTTTATCGGATGCATTGATGATACTCTAATTTGAGATCATTTAGAGTGATCATAATGGTCAAAGGGAATATTAATGAGGTTTTGATATCTAATTTTGAGATTGGTGAGTCGTTCATTATAATTTATAGTTGTTGAAAAATATAAAACTATGTTGCAGAAATATGTCAATATCTTATTGTAGTTATAACTAATTGACACAATATAAATTGGATTCAAAAATTTCATGGAAACTATGTCTCAATTGCACAAATGCATAATCAAGTTCCTATGTTACCAAATAGAATATTCCTAAAATATTATTTAAAGAACTACTTACAACTAGTTACTAGTGTGATACACCAAGAAAGACTCTTGCAAAAACAATAATTGAAAAAAAATGTTCACTTGAATGAACATTTCTTCAATGCGCTTTTGTAGCTACTTAAGACCAACTACTTAGGAAAACCTCTTGAGCAAGTTTCACAATTAATGTAATGTTCATTTCTCTAAATATGAGATTCAAGATGGAGATCAATAACCATAGGTGTACCAATGTATTTCTAACATTGGGATTAGTATCCATAAGTGTACAAATCTATATTAATGTAAAGCTAAGGTAAAGTTGTAAAAGGAACTAGTAGCACATGCCAACTACTAAGTTAATGTATCAATAATATATTATACCACTTTGAAATTCATAAAGACATTTAATCTTGATTCAAATATTTTTTCTTAAGAATTAAATGTTGGTACTAAGTTAATGTATCAATAATATATTATACCACTTTGAAATTCATAAAGACATTTAATCTTGATTCAAGTATTTTTTCTTAAGAATTAAATGTTGGTAGGTTGTACTAGTGAGAACTCTTCAATTGTAATAGTATGGAATGATCCTCACTTGATAATTGACAAACATTTTTTTTAATTACTTTTGTTGAATGAATAATTTAATGCCCTTATATGAAGGGCTAAATGGGTTGGGGTCTTGAAGAGGAATGAAGGCTTCAATTTTGATCCATGCACTCCATGTCGCTCTCTAAAGCTAGAATTGTAGTGATAATGGAAATCATTAATATTGTTTTGAGCATGGATTATTTGCATTTATATATGTATTTGGGTAGATCTTGTCTTTCTAAAAAGTTTCTTCCAAGCACTTTGGTTTTGCAGTGATAGTTTCATAAATAATATGGATTGTAGCAAGTAGTGTAATAACGGGAACTTTAAGTATAAATTCATTTGGGAAATGGTATATAGTGCTTTACACGTTTTAGTTTGGGTGAAAAGAGCAGATGATAGTTATCTTCTAAATAAATCTTCATCAAATATGATTTTAAATTTGATTATGATATTGAAATTCTAGTATATTTTTCTATATTCTTGCTCAATTCTGTCTTAGCAAGAGTTAAAAGCAATTAGGTGTACTCACTCACCATTAAAACAAGAGTTAAAGGCAATTGGGTGTACTCACTCACCATTAAAAAAATATTTTTTTACACATGAATTTATCACATACCTAACAAACATTATTATTTTATAACAAACTATTTGATTAGCTTTGAATGAATTTTACTTGTTAAACTTATTACATTTAACTTATTTCTCATATTCATTTCTAATGGAAATAGTTTTTTTTCATTATTTTTTAATTAAAGATATATTCCATTATTTTTGTTTTCAATTTCATCAAAAATCTTACAAATACATGTGATGGTACCGTTTTCATAAACATACCTTTTTTTTTAAGCTAAGATAGTTTCCTTATATGGATTTTGGTTAATAGATTAATTTTTGGGACGGATAATGTTAAGGCTTCTTTTACCTAAAAATGTTGTGGTCTATAAAGGTCAATGTCAATGTAATATATTCAGCTCTTTTTGGGCCTTTTTGGGCCTTTGGTAAATTTTGTATAGTCTAGACATTTATAAGAGCTAGAATGAAGCTTTCTAACTTGATTGGATTTCTTTCGGTAACTTTATGCCCTTCTTGGAAATTTAGAAAACATTGTTCTAAATAATGTGATGTAGAGAAACTACAAACTAGATGAAACAAAGACATATGCTCATATGATTCTTTGAGGAAATGGTGCATGGAAGAATTTATTGTTCTCTAATGAATGCTACACTTAAAAATAGGTACACTTAAAATAGGTACGTGAATGCTTAGAATTTCAATGTTGATATATATTTTTTATTCTTATATTAAT
Source organism: Picea engelmannii (assembly GCA_009831015.1). Lineage (NCBI taxonomy): Eukaryota > Viridiplantae > Streptophyta > Pinopsida > Pinales > Pinaceae > Picea > Picea engelmannii. The sequence continues at coordinate 892,590 of ML778328.1, forward strand.
AGGTATTTTGGAATAACAATTTGGTCATTTGCTATAGATTTAGAGCTGCATTTTTTTTCTTAGAAAATAAGGACTTGTCTTTCAATTATTTGTTGGCTAACACTTTTCTAAATATAGATAGTCTAATCACTTATTGTAGTGGTTAGATCTCTAGGTCACTAATACCTCTGTCAAAAACCATTAGGGTTTTGGAGACTTATGTTTTGGGTAGTTCTTTAATGCCTTGCAAAATATGGCAGATGGATCCATGATCATATTGAAAGGTGAGTGCAAGCTAATGATGGTCTCTCATGATGTGTTAGTGGCAATGGAAACATGGAAAAACAACAATATATTAACTTGAAGGGATGATTTAAGGTACTTTCACAATGAATTTGAATATGGTGTAAAAAGATGAAATGTAAGAAATTGAGTTAGCTTTTCGGATATATAATTTTTATTTATAGAATTTGTGTATGACTATGTGAAATTTGATTTTTTCTAACAGTGGTATGTTATTTTTCATAAAAAANATGAATTTGAATATGGTGTAAAAAGATGAAATGTAAGAAATTGAGTTAGCTTTTCGGATATATAATTTTTATTTATAGAATTTGTGTATGACTATGTGAAATTTGATTTTTTCTAACAGTGGTATGTTATTTTTCATAAAAAAATATAATTCATATGTTCCCGTTAATGAAAGTGTTGAGTACCTAAATGATGGAATTTCCTTAAAAAAATTGTAGAATTGTAGATAACAAATTGTTCTTTTGCAGGGATATTTTTTTGAAATTTATAATGTTAATTTTATATTTTTTAAAATTATGAAAGTTATTGTATCCTTGAAATTACAAGGCCTTATGTTATTGCAAGGTACAAGGGTCATAACATAATCAAACAAATCTTATTTTATCTTTTAGATTATAGATCTTAGTCTGTACTAGTGCAACATATAACTTATTCTAAAAATGGTTGAGGTGATAAAAATTTATAGCATGAATAAAAGATGTATGTGTTTTAAGATTATAATATATGTCAAGACAAAAATATATTAAAAATAGTAAACAATATTTTTTTTAAATATATATTTAGAATCTACATAGTCAACTTTATATGTATATGTAGTTTTATTGATGACATATTTGTGTATCCTATACAAAAATAACGTGAAAATATAAATATTGAGAGCCATTTAGAAAAATTGAGTTTTTGATGTATGTGTGGCCCAACCACCAAAATTTGTCATTCGGAACCTAAATACGAGGCAACCAAATCATTAAATAGGTACATGTTAAATTTGTCACTCCCACCCAAAAAAATGAATGGAAAGAATGTGCATGCATTCTAGAGCACGCACATTTTTAGAACACACACGATTTTCTGACTAAGCATTCTGGTGAATGTTTCTAGAGGTAGGTATAACAAGAATGTTATCTATCCTTATTGAACCTTCTTGAGATTAAGGGCAATGAATAAAACCTAGAGACATAATGATATGTGCCCTCTCTAGGGGGTCTTTTCCCTTGTAGTTGGATATGTCTACCATTAAGATGTTTCACACAACACAGTTGGGTATGGAGTCCTTGGCCATAGTCATGGTAGGGAAACAACATCATGAGGCCCTTGACATTGATCAGGGGAGGGAAACAATAACCTTGGGCCCTAATCATAACTTCTCAGGCTCAAGTTCCATGAGAAACACCAATAGAGGTCAAGTGCATTAATATGGTGGATGGAAGAACCCCAATCCTTAGTTTAAGTAAAATTCTTCTGGGCATCTAAGGCCAAACACAACACCTCAAACCACCGCAGTCGAGCTCTTGATGTTTTAGTTTGCTTCTAGGGTTCAAGGGTCATGAATAACACCTTAAATGACCATAGATGACCTCTCAAGGGGATCTTTGACATTCAAGTGGGGATATGGGCATCATTAGGATATTTGAGCATTGGGCATGGGTTTTTTCTCCTTGGACGTGATTGAGAGAGGAAACTCGGGCCTTAGGTCCTAAAGGAAGGATCTATGCATCTAGGGTCATCAACAACATGTTAAACCACCACAATCCTTGGTGTTTGGATGGGGATAAAAAGAATTATGAGTTTTTGAACACTGAGTATGAGTCCCTGTAATGTGGACATGGTCAATGAAACAAACCTAAGAGTTAGGCCCTAAAGGAATTTTATAGGCTTCTAAGGCCAAGATTGACACCTTGAACCAACAAAAATGACCTAATGAGGGCATCTTTTTCCTCTAACTAATTATATAGGTACCACTAGCAGTTTTTAGCACTAAGTATGGGTTTGAGGGCCATAGACATGTCTAAGGGAGGAAACGAGAACATTATTCCCTAAGAGAAGCTTCTATTTATCTAGGGCCAAGAAGGATTCCTTGAATAACCATAGATGGCCTCCTAATGGTATCATTTCCATATGATTGGGGATGTCGGTGTGACTAGGTGGTTTTGAGTAGTATGTATAAGCCCGAGGGCCCTAGAAACAATCTAGGAAAGAAATCCATGCCTTAGGTCCTAAATAAAGCTTTAAGGCATCCAGAGTCATGAACAATGCCTTGAAGCTCCACACATTACCTCTGGAGGGTATCCTTGGCCTCTATGAAATGATTTTAGTGCCCTCACAAGGTTTTAATCATTAGGTATGGGTCTTAAGGCCTTGATATGGTTAAGGGGAGGAACCTAAGCCTTAGCTGGAGTACAAATATTCTAGGAATATAGGGATAAACATGATTCCTAAAACCACCACAACTGACCTCTCAAGGTCTTAGGTAGCTTCTAAGGCACAAGGGTCATGAGTGACATCTCAAACGACCATAGATGACCTCTCAATGAGATATTTAGCCTTCAAGAGGGAATATGGGAATCACTAGGAGATTTTTAGCATTGGGTATGGGTCTTGAGTCCTTGGACACGATCAAGAGAGAAAATCATGAACTTAGGTCCTAAAGGAATATTCTAGGCATCTAGAGCCATCAACAACATGTTGACCCATCACAAAGGACCTTTCAAGGGTATCCTTGGTCTCTGAATGGACATAATTAACATTATGAGTTTTTGAACATTGAGTATGAGTCTCTATAACTTGGATATGGTTAGGGGACCAAACCCAAGAGTTAGGACTTAAAGGAATCTTATAGGCTTAGGGGTCCAAGAACGACACTTTGAACCACCACAAATGACCTATCAAATCCATACTTTGCTTCCAATTATGTATATAGGCACCTCTAGAATTTTTAAGCACTAGGTATGGGTCTCAAAGCCCTAGACATGCCCAAGGGAGGAAACATGAACATTAGGCCCTAAAGGAAGCTTCTAGGCATCTAAGGAAAATAAGGACGTCTCTAACAACCATGCATAGCCTCTTGAGGGTATCATTGGCCTATTATTGTGGATGTTGGTTCCACTAGGTGGTTTTGAGCAATAGGTATTTTTCCCGAGGCCCTATAAATTATATAGGGAATAATGTCATGCCTTAGGTCCTAAAGAAATATTTGAGGCATCCATAGCCATGAATAGTGCCCCAAATCACTAAACATTACCTCTAGAGGTTATCCTTAGCCTATGAGAAAGATGTTAGTTGCCTCACAAGTTTTTGATCATTAAGTATGGGTATCAAGGCCTTGATATTTTCAAGGGGGGGACCCAAGCCTTAGTTTAAGTAAGCCTCTATCCCCAACCCCATCCACTCTTTGTACCCTACCTCTTCCTAGATCCCCATCTACCCCTAGGCCACTAATGCCTTCTTCCATTGGTCCCTTTCCTCTAGCTTGACCACTTTCACACTAGGGCCATAGCTCTCCCCTTTATGACCTCATCACCTCTGCCATTGGACCCTCTTCCCTAGGGCCCTATTCCTTCATTTTACTCTCTACCCTAAGGCCAAATTCACACCATTTACCTTTATGTTTGGTCCCCCTTCACCCTAGGCACCACATTCTATCAACCCATAACCTTAGCCCTCAGCTCCTCGTCTGTAACCATATACATAGTCATAACCCTTGTCCCCCAATGCCCTATTCAATATCTGGATCCTTCATCGATGGATCCCAAATCCACCTTACCTCTTCTACATAGTCCCTACCACCCTCACTACATCCCCCTCTTCCTTGGGTCTTCACCTCCCAACTAGTCCCCCAACACCAGTCCCTTGGTACCCATCTCTTGGACCCTAGATCCATATTTACTTGGCTCCCCACCTCTACCTGACACCTAGAATCCTTTACCCTTGGGCCACTTTACCCCTAGACCCTATGCCCCTAGGGCCTAACAATCCAAACTTTGTCCCTTGACCCAAGGCATCTAACACCCATGTTCTCCTTCACACATGGGACCATACCTCTACCATTAGGTAATTTTTCCCCTACTCGTTCAGGCCCCTCATCCATTGGACCTAAGACTATGCCTCTAGCCCCCTCCACCCCACCTCCACCACTAAGCCTTATACCCCTTCCCATGAGTCCCTTCCACCACTAGCTTCCAACCCCTACCCCTATCCCACTTTCCCATTGGGCCCTTATCTCCATCCAACCCCTCTCCCCCTCTACCCCTTTGTCCCCACCCCTACTCAATGTTGGGAATAACTAACCCTTACACTAAACCGACCAAGAAAGAGAAGACATATATAAGAAAGAAATAAATGACAATCACACATAGTACACAAAGATTTTACCTTGGAAACCTTTAATTGGGAAAACCAACATTCCTTGAGTGCTTTGCTCTTTTTTTTTCTTATTCATTCATTGAATAAAGAGTTACATGACTAACCTTGGTCTACACCTAAGACACAATCGCCATCACACTCTCTTGTTTTACACAAGAACAACTATGTAGCCAATGCGGCTTGCATCTACATGGCCAACAACACTTACATGAACATCGATCTAATAAAATTACAACATGCCTTATTTATAGGTTTTACACCATGAAAAACACTAAATCATGGCACCCAAAAATGGTTACAAATCCATGCAGATCATTGGCTGCAATTTTATGAATCTCGGAATTATGTTATAGTCGACTTCCAATCAGTTTACCAGTTGACCTCCAGTCGGTCTTCAGTCGGTTGCCACTTGACCTCATGTCAACCTTCGACTTCCCATCGATCACTTCGACCTCAACTTAACCATCGACTTGACTTAACTCATAATTCGACTAATCACCAAGTTGATCTACCTTGACTAGACAGTCGAATGATTGTTCTTTCATTGCAATGAATATAACAACCTAACACTCAAACCATTGGTCCACTACCTCTTCTAGAATTTTATCCCCATATGCACTTAGGCCCCTACATTGAATTGAAACCTATCCCCATATGTCTTTGGGTCCCCACCTCTATCTAACCCCTAACCCCCCCTACACCTGGGCTCTAAGCTCTTTATGCCCATACCTCCTCCCTGATGCCCCACAACTCGTGCACATTCATCCTAGCACCCTAGGCCTCAAACCACCTTCAATCATAGGCCCCCATGCCCCTAAGCCACTCCACACCTAATCCCCCTTCTATATCCCTAATGTTTAAAGATGTTGATTAAGGGTATGTTCCACAATGATTTTTGATTCATTGTGCTAAGAGCGTGAACACTCTAGAATGCGTGAGTGTTATAATGTTCACACATTCTATAGGGTGTGCATGCTTTTGTGAGGTAAAAAATAAAAAATAAAACACAAATCCCCACCTCATTCTCTCGAGAAAATTATCCCATTTCTACAAATTTCTTGACATCTCTTGCAAAAAACTGCAACAACATACAATTTTTATATTTTTTTGCGGTTGGAAGGAAACATTTTGTCTTTTTCTTGTTGGAAATCCATGTAAACATGGAGAATAAATGTAATCAAACAAGAAAATATTCAAGGAAAGAGAAACCCATTGAAAAAATCACTGAAGGAAGAGAAAAGGCAAGGTTGGGTATGGAAAAACACATGCTTTCAGCAAAGGCTAATCCAACTAGCATAATAGATGCCATTGTTGTTTCTCCCCCATCACCATAAGAAAAGTGAAAGATTTCAGTAAAGGCCAATCCAATTCTAACCTTTATTGAACCTCCAATGATTGTTTCATCAAGATAAGTTGTTTTGGATGAGTAGACGATGATGGATTTGCTTGGAGAAAATTATAGTATGGATGAAATTATAGAGGTGACCAGTGCACAACCTTTTGGTGAAGAAGTTGTTGTGGTGCAAAATCTTGTTTAATAGTTAGACATTCTAGAAAATACCCATGAGAATGTGCACTCTCCTCTGGAATTTGACCCACACGTTATTGAAGGGAAAATAACTCCTATGTTTGTAACTCCATAACCGAGAGGTTAAGAGTGATAGAATATGGGTCTGTCATCCCTACCTAGATAGAGCAGCGTGTGTCAAAGAAATCCTAAATGCATCAGGTGGATGAAAGTGATATAACATCACTTGAAGGTCAGTTACCTAACTGAATTATTTTTTATCAATCATACAAACTTATTAAGAATATTTTGAACCATAATCTAATGCAGCTAAATGTCAATTATTTCTGTCTTTATTAAAATCTAGGATCTCGACTATTGTTAGGAGAATTTTAGGCATTAAAATAGTTAAAAGTTCAAAATCAAGTAATCATATTGTTAGAATCCTTATGGATGTTTTTCATAAAATTGGCAATAAAACTCGTTCTCAAGACCGCAATGCAACCCAATGTATATTTCCATGATCAAATGTTAGTAAGATCACAAGAAAACAATGTTTGCTCAAATAAACATATCATATCATTAAGTGTAATGTCAAAACCCTTTGAAAGTATTCTATTAGATGAGATATCCTAGACACGATAGGCCAAACATATTTGTGTCCCTTCACTGATAGGATACCTCATTTTGGCATGAAGTTAATTGGATTAGTTAAGAGACTAGTACATTTTTGGGGGGATGAGAACACTAGGCCTTCTTCCAACCAAAAGGATGCACTAAAATTAAGAAGGATTTCTGGGGACCATTAACCCCACATTAAACACTTTCTTAACATGACATAGACATAATTGTATGAGAGATTCAGTAATGAGCATAGTGCACTTAACTTGGGCCAAATATCTTTCAAGAAATGCAAGCCTTGGTATGTTCGAACAAACACAATACATAACACATGTTGTTGTAGATACCACATTGAATATTCTTATTATTATCACACACACACACACACACATTTTGTGTTGTGCATAACACCCTTGTGCGGGAATGCTTAATTATATTACAACTAACATCATCTAGAGACTTTATTCATAGAATCATGTGTACAAGGCCAGAGGGTTGTACATATTATCAAAAATATTGCATAGATGGGACATGCCCCAGGTGCAGTGGAATGTAATTATTGAACAAGTGCATGCATGTGAGTGATGAGTGTGAATTGGGGAGGAAGGAGGTTGACGTGAAAAGCTTAAAATATGCCACATATGATATTGGAGTATGGCATGAAAGAAAAAAATATATAGTTGGTGACTTCGCAAGTTAGTAATGTGTACTTAAATGGTATATTTTCTTTCATATTTCACTTTGAAATGTCACTAGGGAATTTATTGTAATAATGAACTTATATATGTCTTTATTTTTTTCCCACTAGGTACAGGTTTGTGACTCCATCAAGGATTTCTTCGAAAAGACCCAACAATAAGTTCAACATGTCCATTTGGTTCGATGGTAGGAGGAGAATTTTAGAATGTGAAAAGATAAATTCCACATTTGTATTATATTATCAATCGTTGATTTTGTTGAGAATTACATCCTTCATCCTAAAAATGAGATTCAAAGCCAATATTATCACTCAAAGAATGACAACCTAATGGTCCATATCAGATACAAGTATTGGCCATATAGTAGTGAAGACAAATAAATTATATTGAAGGAGTATCACTTCTACATAAGTGGCGATAGGTTCCATGACCTATCTTATGTACAACATTGCTTTCAGTTGTTCTAAAATCACTTGAAGGAGAACAATATACAGATGGATCAACATTGGATTTGGTCATATGGTTGTGTGGGCCAATTCAAAAATGCTCATGTATTTCAATGGTTGTGTATGTTGCACAAAAAATACAAGGCACCACATATTTGGAACGATTTTGACACAAGGAGTGGGAAAGAGGAGTGTGATGGAGTAGGAGCGTGCATCAAAACTGTGTTTTGCAGGTAAGAAATGAAGTTTAAAAACATTCCCTCATTCAAGAAGAAAAATCTATTGTTGAATGGTGTTCTTCAGTAATGGAAAAGGGAACAAGAAGGTGAGAAGACCAATCAACAAGGAAAGGACATGTGCAGATATGTTTTGAAAAGGTGGTTAATGTAAATCAATCACATACATTTGAATGAAAAAAAATAAAATGCACTCGTGCATTTCATTTAGTTTGAACATCAAATATTACTATAGTTGAAATATGGACAAGAAAACTTGTTTGCTTATGTGGTCCATGTAGTAATAGTCAATGGGGCAATTGTGAATCCATAGTCTGGGTTGATATATGGGATCATGTATCACTCCCCATTTTTCAATGTATCACTATTGAATTATCATAGTTGAAGGAGGACCAATTAACTATTTCACCACATTATGATCATGTCTTGGATCTCATACAACTAGGTTCAATGAATATTTTATTAATTTTGATTAACTAGCATGAATGTAGTATGCTTTGTTGATGTAGTGTACTTGTGTGTTAGCACTCCATATTTTGTAGGAAACATATACGTAGTGGTTTCCTCAAAAGGCAATGAATGAAGCATTGAATACTGGTCGATATGTTTCTTAGAGGGAAAGTATATCCTCATTATCTCACTAGCAAACTCTAAATGCAATCAATTTCCAATTAGGTCGAAGGTTATTAAAGGATAATATCTGACACAAGATGAAAGAACATGGGAGAAAGGTGGTTATGTATTTTGATATTACAGACCAAGTGAATTTGTATACCACTATACGAACTTAGTTGTTGGTACAAACCTCCAACTACAAACAAGGCCAAGGAAGAATTCATCAAAGGTACAATACTTTATGCCTTACTCTGAGCACGAGAATTTAATGGAGACCATTAGTATTAGAAGTGACCTGGATGGTCTACTTGAATGACCATAGGTAAGTAGACAGGTATGTGGGTTTTTTGTTATTTTTGTATGTTCTATTTCGAGGTATGTTGCTTGCTTGCGATTTTTGTTAATTTTTCAATGCATTTATAAATCACTCCTAATTGTTCTTAATGAATGAGACTAACACTGATGTCCTTCATTGTGCCCAAGTTATCCAAAGAATCATAGGCACTTGAAGGCCCATTAATAAGAACAATGGTGTCTTTGAACACCACCTTACAAAATTTTGAAAAGATGGGCTTGGGATTGCATTTAGAAGTATAAAACATAAGCTAATGATGGCCTTATATTTCACATACAAAGATAACTTACAATGCAAAAACAAATCCCCTGCAAGAGTGTAAAGGCCTTCAAGTTTATGTAGCTAATTTTTTAATTTATAATCTATCCTCATTTAAAGATTAAATGAGTATATATTCTTTTACAATAAGAATAATACAATATTTTCCATCTTTAGTCTTGACTTGGCATAAGTTTCCATGCAATGGAAAAGTGATTGTATTGTAACTAAATTTTCAAATTTCCATATTTCCTAAGCATACAATGGTCATTATTACATGTTCGTAAAAAACCACCATTAAGGTAATTGTGCCCAACAAAGTTCCCTAGGCATGCAATCAAACCCAATTTGACCCCTTTCTGGCCTATTTCAAGTATCATAATTTTTTTTGTGTTTAAAGAGGTCATTCCCGATTTATTTTTTATTTTTGAAAATATAAATTGTGTTCCCATACTAATCATTTCATATTTCATCAAAATTAGGAGTGGTTTGTGAAAATTCCAACATTGGACCCTTTCCCTTATTAGTAGGTGACCTCCCTATGAGCTAGATTTTGAATAGGATATAATAGCCACCCTTAGGAATCATTTTTTAAACCATTGGTTTTACCTTTCTGTGCTCTTCATAATATTTCCAATGAGCATTTTATTGATTTTGATTTTGTATGCCTAAGTTGTGAACTACACAAGTTGCACAGCTTGTCAAGGTCAAACTTCACTATTACATCTTTAGGAGTAAGATTCTATTATGATAAAAAAAAATGGTTCTTTAGCACTAGAAAAGAAAATTGAAGTGTTCCCAAGCTATATGTTTGTTCAATATATTTCCAGAGACATATTGTTTACCTCATTATGTACCTAGATAACTGAGCTATGACCTTTACAAGTTTTTTAAACTATATCAAGTGTTGGGTCTTGGTAGCTTGCATAGCAAAGATTTAGGTTTATAAACCAAACCTTAACAACATAAAATAAGAAATATGGGTTGAAAACTACAATGCATTTGTAGTTAAATTTACTACGGTACCTCGTTTTCTTCATTCGTAGTATTGAATGATTGGTTTATGGCCTATTCTTTTACAATAAGAATAATATAATATTTTCCCTCTTTAGTCTTGACTTGGCATAAGTTTCCATGCAATGGCAAAGTGATCCTTCAACACTCTCTTTTTAGGAACAATCTTTCATTCAATGTAAACATTTAAATTTATTCAATGTGGCATAAAAGCATCATAAATTCATACATACAAAGTTTTTCTCTTAGTGCTTGAGTTTCTCTTTTAGATTTTTTGGAATCGAGAAATGGATGTTTTGATTCACATTATATTCATTAACACATATAAGCATAAAATCCTCTTTGTTTAAAAACAAAGAATGGAAGTGTATGTAAAATACAAAATTTGAAAAGACAAGGCAATTTAGACTTCATTTTGCAATCTTGCTTCAAGTTTGAAATTGGTTGTTAATATAATGTTTTTCTTGTATGTGGAGTGGTTGTATTTGGATTTTGTTTGGTCATAGTCGTAGTTAGAGGAAAACCTAGTTTTGATGTTGGCACAAAATGAGGTTTCCCACTTTTAGGTAAAATCACCTCACTTATTTTAACTTTGATCCCAAAAACTAGCCTAAGGCACAAAAAGGTTGATTGAAATCATCCTTCAAGTGAATACCTAAGGATAAAAATTATCATTTCAAAAGAATGGATGAAGGGTATAAGAAACATGACATCTCAATTTTTTTTGGCATGAGAGCTAAAACAATTGTCTCAAGCTTGGGCATGAAAGCTAGAAATGCACTCTCAAGTAAGAAATATTGAATTTTGTATTGGCCTAATTGATGGAGTGCACTCCAAAAAAGGGTCACGAGAACATCGAGGGAATCTTCTACTATCCCCATCTGAATATCATAGGTATTGTATTTTCATCTCTTGTTCGTGTTCATATGCTAAGGGATATAGTTGATTCTTCAATAGTTGCTTGAATCGTACCCAATCTTGGCACGTCTTGGCATCAATATATATATATATATATATATATATATATATATATATATATTGTTCATTTATGAAACCATGGCAATCAAAATAGACTTCCAATATATATATATATATATATATA
>ML778328.1:904360-923154 GCA_009831015.1 Picea engelmannii
TATATATATATAGTTCATTTATGAAACCATGGCAATCAAAATAGACTTCCAACTATCATAGTAAGTGGTTGAGCTTCTTGAGTTTTGTTAAGATAATGCCTTCATTAACATTTCTATAACCTTTTCTATATGTTATCTTCCTAGTATAAGTTTTATCCAAATATTTTAGATAGAATTGACTTGAGATATTAGATGAAAGTTAGCATTTCTTGTTGAATCATAAGTTGCACAATGACATTGTGATTTTTTTTCCAAATTGTGTCCTCTCCTTTTGTTATTTTTTCTTTGTTTTTGTGAAATGCAGATGCAAAATAGGACACAGTAGGAGGTGTCATTTTTTTTTCTCTCCTACATCCTTATCTTTTGTCCTTTTTCATCTCAATAACATCCTATTATGCATCCTTTTTATTAATATTGCACCATTTTAGCGTCCTCATAAGTATTTTAGCATCCAATTAGTGTCTTTTTACCATCTCATTTGTGTCCTTAGATTACATTTATTGTCTCTTGAGTGTCCTTGCAGTCATATTTTACATCATAATTCAATCTTACTAGGGTCTTAGGGTCTCCTCGATGTCTTACTAGTGCCTTCATAACATCCTACTTGCATTAGTTTTGCATCCTAGGTATCACATATGTGTCTTAATTGTGTTGTATTAGCCTCCTATGTCTCATCATTGTATTTTTTGCATCCTAATAGCATCTTAGTTGTGTCCTTATAGTATTGGGTGTTTCATTATCCATTTTACCATCCATGTTTATCTATAATCCCAAAAGGAGGCTACTCCCCAAATCCACTCCCATGCATATTTTTGCACTAAGGGGTCAATTTTTAAAAACACTATATCGAGTGATTGTGTATAGCATGATCACATCAACCTTCACCAAACACACTTGTAGGAGCTTATGGAACTCAATTTTGCTGCTCGGTTTGGCTTTTATTCCCTCCAACCAAATTCTCTATATGTCCCTAAATTGCTTCAGGAAGTGAGTTGTAACTCACTATAAAACACTAATTGGAGCTCAGATCATAAAAGAAACAATTGAGTTTGACTCATGACATTATATTACAACTAGGGGAGTCCCTCTCCTATGATTTCATTTCCTAGAAAATGTTTTATTCGATGATCTATGGAACTAGGGTTTTGCTTAGTAAGAGACAATGCATTTTTTGGATTAAGGGGTAGATTTTTCAAAAAAGTGGATCAGGTGATTGTGTATAGCATACCCTCATTATTATTTTCCAAACACACTTGCAGGATCTTATGGAACTCAATTATTCTGCTTTGTTTGGTTTTTATGCCCCCGAACCAAATTCTTGATGTGTCCCTGAATGGATTCAGGAAGCAAGTTTTAACTCACCATAAAACATTAACCGAGACTTGGATTGATGAATCATCGATTTATTTGGATTCATGACATCATATTACAGCTATGGGAACCCCTCTCCCATGATTCCATTTCCTAGAAAATGGTTTATTTGACGATCTTCATAACTAAGGTTTTGCTCAGTAAGAGATACCACAATTTTTGCACTACAAGTGTATTGTTGAAAACATTGGATTGGGTGATTGTGTATATCATGCTCACGTAGGCCTTGGAAAAACACACTTACATGAGCTCATAGAACTAAATTATGCTACTTGGTTTGGATTATATGCCCCAGGACCAAATTCTCAATGTGTTCTTGGATGGATTTAGGAAGTGAGTTGCAACTCACCATAAAACACTAAACATGACTCAAATTGATGAACCATCTATTTCATTGGACTAGTGACATTGGATTTAATCTAGGGGAACCCCTCTCCCATGATTCCATTGCAACACCAACCTCCTTATATGATATTTCTTGAAGTATTAGGGGATATAATCACAACATACCAATTGTGGAAGAAGATGGATCCCAAACATCCAAAGGAAGGTAAAAAAATGGGATGAGACCTTTGTAGGGATGGTAGACCCTGGGACCTAGGACCTTCCAAGTATCAAAGGAACATAACTTTCATATCAACATCGACGAGGAAAGATATACATTGCATCTTGATTGCAGTAAGATTTTTAGTCTAGATAAAGGAGAATCAAGGAGTTACATTTGGTTGCTTAGTGGAGGAACAAGAAAACCAAGGAAAATTCATAGAATAATTGAAGACAAATTTTCAAATGAAGGAAAATATACAAAATGAAACAATTCAAAGGATCCTTGAAGAGTATAAAGCACAAGGTATATTTTCAAGAACCTCCAAAAGGGGTCAGTTAGTCTTGAAAGTTGCAGAAGATATGGATAGCCTTTTAGGAGAAAAACCAATGTCCATTGAAGAGGTTCCCGATCAATCAAATTGAGGCTAAACCATGATAAAGCACTGACATTATAAAGTAATCTATGCAATTAAACATTATTTGGGGTTTTAATAATATGTATCATATTATCATTGTGTGGAAAACATGTCTTTCCCCATTCTGAGAGTATTGCAAAAAAAGTAGTCGACTTGTAACACTCTAGAAAGATCCCTTTGGCTAAGAAGTTGGTGGTTGATGTGTATATTCTATGAATTCATATCAAGACCTGAACCTAATCCTAATCGCATGAAACAACACAATATATTTGGCTTTTGATAAACATTGCATATTTCTAGGCAAATATCCACATTTTGTTTGGGTGATCAGTGTGAAAAAAAAATTTGTTATAAATCCTTGAATTTTGTATACTAGTGGAAGATATACAATGATTTTATTTTAATCAGTTTGTCTTCATATTTCTATGCAAGTAAAAAAATAGAAGTTGATCAAGTTGATGGTAAAGCTACAAGAGGTAAGGCCTATAATACCTCTAAATTTTTGTATTATATGTACTTTATTGGCCACCTTGACCCTTATTCTACAAAGTTTTTTCAAAAACCATCAAGCTACTCATAATAATTTACAAAATCACCATGTGACTAACAATACACTGGAGATTTCAAGTCATGGGAAACATAAGTAGTAGGACAAGAGGAAAAAAATAATTAGTTGTGAGCTCGAGATTATCTTAAAAATGAGTATCTTTAAAACAGGAAAGAAACAACATATAATCCATGTCTCCAAAAAAAAATTCTACCACAAAGGATAAAATAATACAAAAGAAGCTAATTAAGGTTCAAGATTAGTCAATTATATTTAGTTGGCATGTTTAAATAGAATCCCAAAGATAATAAAGAGATGACCTAATATATTCAACACACACATTGTTTGTGTGTTGAATATATTAGGTCATCTCTTTATTATCTTTGGGCTTCTATTTAAACATGCCAACTAAATATAATTGACTAATCTTGAACCTTAATAGGATAAGGTGTGAAGCACATTTTATTCATAGATATAATACATGTTTATATACATTGATGTGATCGTTGGATTCAACTTCCAAGGTATCTTGGACTCCCGACAATCGGTACACGAACTTGACTCTTCACGTTCTGTGAAGTTCATAACCCTAATGAATTATGTTTCCAATATCNCCCCCCCCCCCCCCTTAATCCGAAGGGGTGTATGTGTGTCCAAGGTGAGAGATGATATCTGAAAGTGGGCAACTGAAATATCGAAGTGTGCAATTTTTGATGGTTGAATAAGCTCTCTGAATCTGGTGGTTTTGGGATGACCACAAACTGAATGATGGTGGTGGTTTAAGGAATACCACAAAAAAATCCGGTGGTTTAAGGATGACCACAAAGTCTGGAACCCTTCTCTAGGCTCAATGGTTCCCGGAACATTTCCTAAGTTAGCTAGAAGTTGAAGTTGATGTCTTCTAATAATTGGAAGTGCTCGCGAATGTTGGTTTAAAGATGACCATAAACTGTGATTTAGAAGAAGTTGAAAGTCTTCTTCCAAGTGGAGGTTTAAGGGAAACCACAAACCGTTGTCTAGCAAAAGTTGTAAGTCTTCTACTAAGTGGCAGTTTAAGGAAAACCAAAAACCAATCACACTCATTTGTTATTGCTCGATTGATAAGACTTAGAAACTAGAAGCCTGACTGTCAATCATTGATGTTGTTCCCCCCCTATCAGAGACAAGGTGAAAAGATGTAAATCCTTTCACTGCAAGATGCATCAATACTCGAGAGTGAATTCTTCGGTATGACTGAGACATTTTCTTAGTTATTGATGACCATCATCAAGAAGTCATCCACCCATAGTGGTTCTTTACTCTTCTAATTGTCTTGCATTTGAAACACCTATCTGAAGGATGATTGTTTTGTCCACAATGTTCACAAGGATGAAGATCGAAACATTAATCTTCCACCTGGACAAATCATTGACAATGTTGGCATATCAGGATCTTCTCTT
The DNA here is from genome assembly GCA_009831015.1 of Picea engelmannii. Taxonomy (NCBI): domain Eukaryota; kingdom Viridiplantae; phylum Streptophyta; class Pinopsida; order Pinales; family Pinaceae; genus Picea; species Picea engelmannii. Next base: position 908,680 of record ML778328.1, read on the forward strand.
GAACTGAAGCAGGTGAATCTGAACTTTTTTGAAATTGGATCAGTTTGGTGTAATCTAGATTATGAAAGGTGACATCCTTTTCATATTCGATACATGTTTTATCCTTGTTGTTCCTGATTTCTTCCCAAGGTCTGATGATCCGCTTGGAAAGAGGAAGTTGATCTTCATCGATACTTGAATCTGAAGTTGTCTCATTGAGTTGTTTGTGTGATGGTTGTTGATATGAATCAGCATCATCATCTTTTTCATATTTGAAAATAGGGTTCTAAACAAGGACTAGTTTAGAATGTTGTCGAATATTGTGTCGCTCAAGTGCATCGTGAAGAAGTTGAGTCTGAGTTTGAAGTAATGTTGTTTTCGCTTGTGAAACTTACAAGCAAGTTACATCAGACTGCAAAGTGGTTGTGTCAATGGTGATTGTATTGTCTACAGAAGAGAGGATTAGAGTGTTCAATAACTCTGTCAGTTCCTCAACTTGAGCCATAGCTTAGAAATCACAGGTTTCTTGGGTAAAATCATGAATATGGGTAACACTTTTGCTTGTTTTATGAGAAAAAAAACTGTATTTTCACAAGTTCTTCAACTTTCGTCAATACAAAAGTATTTTTTTTTATTTAGAATTACACTTTACAGTAAAAACAAAACTTGTGAAAAATTTTGTTAGCTTTCCAATAACTATTTTTCAATTTTTTTTTATCACGATTTGATATGTCAATTTGACAATTGTTTAACAATATGTTCCTTAAACATGAAATGAATGACAATAAGTTACTTTTTTCTACAACAATGTATGTATTATTAAACTTATGTTTTTAAGAAACGAAATATACTGCAACAATCTACAGAGACTCTATTTTATTATGACTATAATTTTGAATCTAACAGATGAATATTATAATTTCTAGAATTTTTTGAAATTGACCAAGCTGAAAACGTTGTAGATTTTAAACACATGTTTTTCTAAACCTTGTATCTATCTTAATTTTTACTTAAAACTAAAATATAAATATACCCTTTTGAAAAGAACAGTTTAAGGATTATGAATATATTTTTTTCCAAATTTTTCACTGTATATTTTTAGAGATACCGATATTTCATTTCACCGAATTATAATGTCTGCTGAAAATATTATGTAGTGATTTAAAAAAAAAAAATTAGATAAAAATAAAGAAAATGAAAACAAATTATAGGAATTGAAAGTAGATTCAATTTTGGAAATGTTGGTGTCATTTTCGAAACCAAATTCTCAGTATTTGCAAGAGTCTGCAACCTCCGAAGTTCAGGTAAGCTTGGGGCAATTCTTTGGTTTTTGTTTTCAGTCCCAATTTCATGTTTTCGACTGAAATAAACTTTCGGCCAAAAAACTAATATTTCAGCCAAAAGACTAAAATCTAACGAAAACCGTCAAAACTGAACGGTTTCCAAGGTTTTCGGCCGAAAAAACCCTTCTTTCGGTCAAAAGGTTGTTGAGTGAATTCCATCGACCAGAAAAATGAAAAGACACGTCGTATCATTTCATTTCACACCAAATTGTATAAATAGGCTTTCGACAAAACACATTTAACACAATTCATTGGATGGACAGACATATATAAGCTCGGGGATAGGGATTTCAAAGATTTCTGTTACTGATTGCAATTGTATTCTTTTCTTTCCTTATTTCTTCCCTCTGTTCCAAAGGATCAATATCGATACATGGTGGTTTTCTAGAGCACTTAAACAAAGTTTCAAATCATCTTTTTGGTTTTTGTTGAATAAGGTAATTGATGTTTGTTCAAGTTTTTATTGGAATAACAATTTATATGTTGAAAGATAAATGTTGAGCATTTTTTCAAGGTGAAGTCTCTGCTGAACATATCTTTTACAGATAACTATAAAAGTCATGGGAAACAAAAGTTTGCACAAGAGAAAACATGATCGCACTCGAGATGATACTTGCCAAATCGAACAAAGGAAAGATCTTTATCGGAGAAAGAAACAAGAATGCGCAAATCTTGAAGAAAGAAACGATCATAATGTCAATAGATATTTTTGACAATAAGAAGTTCAACCAGGTATGCATGCACATACGATGATCAAACACACGACACACATTGGGACAGTATTAAAAAAGTACAGAATTCAAAGTATAGAATTCAAATTTAAAATATTGTAAATTTAATATAATTGATTGTAATTACAATTTGATGTTTTTCAAAAAACATAAATAGATTTGTCTCATAATGTCGAAGAAGGCGTTGAAACCGAAATTGAAGCAAAAGACATTGAAACTGAAATTGAAGCAGAAGACAAATCACCTATAGGTATGTACATAAATTTAGACAATACAAGATGAACACTCAAATATATATAATTTAGTGAATTTCTGTTCGGGTTATGTTTTTTAATATAAACTTTAAATTGAAATATGTAGGAGAATCTATCAACATTGATGATGAAATATTAGAAAATGTTGATACTGACAAATTTGGGAAGAAAAAACCTAAGCATTATATAAGATATCGAACTAAGAATATGTATAATACTTTTTTCAAAGATGAATTAGTAACAGTACAAGCTCAACTTTTACTTTGTCTAATGAATTCAAGAAAGTTAAAAGAAGCTACATCATTATTGGGTATTCAAAAGTCGACAAAGGATACAAAGGTGACACAGAATGTCTTTAATAATATAACTAGTGTATTAAAAGCTTTTGGAAAATCTCGAAAAGAAGATGTCCATGTTGCACGTAAAGCGATACAAACAACAGTTGTTTCATCTAGCAATATAAGAGATCATTTGACACGACACATGGAAAAAACAATGGGAACATCAACAAAAACATTGCACAAACATAGAAAATTGCATTTCCAAATAGATGTAAATGATAAATTGGCTTGTTGGACAGTGATTTCTAGACAACCCTACAAACATAGATTTGCAGAAAATGTTAAAGAATTGGCCCGTAATTGTTGGTTGGAAGAATCTCGTGTTTCACCACATACAAGGGATGTGTTGTGACAAAGAATAGCACGAAATCAATATGAAGAACATCCAAAACATATATTTCCAATGATACAAATAGAGTTGTTTAATAAGTTCAAAGAAGAGCACAAAGAAGTTAAAATTTCCATCAATACATTTGTACAACAAAAACCATGGTTTGTTAGACCCATCACTGTCTGTGACAAGTGTTGTTGTCATTATCATGTGGAGTATGAGTTGTATTACGACACTTTTTTGGATTTTGGTAAAAATTTATGGCCAGGTTCACCTCCTCCTTCCACATTCCATGGTTTTATATCTGAATTTCTATGTGAAAGAGAATATGATGATTTATTTTACAAAAAAAAATGTGTTGGTGGAAATAAATGTGATCGTTGTGGAAATCTAAGTTTGTTTCATTCAAAGTATCATATTGATATGAATGATCAATCATTTTCTAATATAAGAGTCAATTGAAAGATATATGAATATATGAGCAGCACGACTCCGCATTCTTCAAATGTTATTTCCAAAAGGATTGATTTGAAGATAGATAAAATCAGCGTGATAGAATTTTTGAATAAGTTTGAGGAAGAAATCTATAAATACACCAAGCATTCACATAGATCTCGATGGAAAGATATACAATTCAAACAATCTCATGAAGTGTTTCCACCAGGGACAATTTTCTCTGTAGTTGATTTTGCAGAGAATTACACATTCATTGCACAAAAAGAAATACAGAGAAAATATTATCATTCTGATCAAGTTACAATATTTGTCCACATTCTATATAGACATGCTCAACAAAGTCTTCCAAACATAGAAAGCACCAATGACAATCGACATGTTATTAAAGAATATCACTTTTATATAAGTGATGATCAAGCACACGACACACATTATGTACAACATTGTTTTGATAAATTTTATGATTCATTGAAAGAACGTGAAATCAGATTCGATTGACATTGGATATGGTCTGATGGGTGTGCGGGTCATTTCAAATCTGCACAATCATTCTATTGGTTATGTCATCTTCATAAAAAATTAAACATTACACATTGTTGGAATTTTTTTTAGACTGGTCATGGAAAAGGAGAGCACGACGGTGCAGGGGCATGTATAAAATGAGCACTTCGAAGGTATCAGCTGAACCCTCATGCCGATCGATTTGAATCCACTAAACAAGTTGTTGAATGGTGCAACATGGCGCTAAGCCATGAATATAATCCATCAAGGGATGTGTGCAGGTGTGTATATATATAAATGTTACACGTATGTACACAGGATATATAAATTTGAACGTGTTCAAATTTATATTCAATCTTCAATCATTTTCTTAAGAGATTTCAAGTTAACAAGTTCTTGTCTTTTGCAGGTTTTTTTGGTATGTTGGAATCGAAGATGTAAATAGATCAATCCCATATGACGCCGGTACAATACCTGGGACAAGAAAAATACATTCAGTTAAAACAAAACATTTTCAAAATGGGTTTGCATTTGATAGACGAAATGACTCTTGTTTTTGTTCAGTTTGCATAGAGGACACGGAATCCATAGATATTTGCGAGAACGAAAATGCAAAATATGTTAAATTTTGGAGACATAATGAACTTAATGTAAAAGGGAAATGCCACTTGTAAGCTCAGAGGAGATGGAATCAAATGAAACTATAGTGTCATTTGATGGCGATAGAGTTTCTGATCTTGTTAGAGAAGGTAAAAATTTTATGTTTAAATTTTTTCAAATAACTTGTAGATGTACTTGTGTGATAATATAACACGAATTATTTGTTGTCCAATATATCCAATTATTTGCAGGAGATGTTTTTTCCATGGTTGCACCTGTAGACAACATTGAAAATGTGAAATATTATTTGATGTGATGCACGAAACAAAAGATGAGGCTATTAGAAGATTTTGATGATAACGGTTTTATATATGAGAGAGGATCCATTGTATTGAAAGGATATTTTTTTCAAGAAACCCATCAAACCGATACTCATGTTCATTTTCAAGACTACCGGTCAGATGTCACAAGTTGTCAATATAGTCATTTGGTATGTGCAGTGCGCATAAAGTTAATAGAAGTTCAATAAATAAATAAATAAAAAGTTAGAAAATGGAAAACGTCCAAAGTCGATCATGAACGGATAATTGAAGATGGAATACTATTATGTTGTTTTTAAACAAACTTGGCACATGTGTACATTCCATAATTTTTAATTTTTCATTGAAAATACATTCCAGATTTTGATGACTTGTTTTGACTATCTTCAAACATATTTCCAATTATGATATTTATAAAAAGGGTACTATGTATAAAAAAATTCACTTGGGAACTGCACCCCAATTAGTACGTAAAAGTATATGGTTAATACTTACAAACTAATTAGTATAGGATTTAAGGAACTACTAATTTGTATGGAAGTGAAAGAACCATTTGGTAACTTATACCCCTATCGATAACCAAAAGTATGTCATTGGGGAATTTCACCATAATTAGTATAAAATTAAAGGACATGCTTGGGGCACACCTTAATTTACATATATAGGAGTGAGACAACAACTTAATGAATTTGCATCTTAGTTAGTGCCAAAATTATGTTCTTGGGATTTAAACAAGAATTAATATAATAACAAGGGAACCACTTGTGGTGCACCCGATTTGAATAAGAGTAAGAGAAGTACTTACAAATTATTACACCCCCATTAATACCCAAAAGTATGTTCTTGGGGAATTCCACTCTAATTAGGATATGAATGAGGGAATCACTTGGAAATTTATGCCCAAGTATGTTATAACCTAAATTTGTATAAGAGTGAAAGAACCAAGAACCTCTTGGGGTGCACCCTAACTTTAATATAGGATAGAGGAGAACTTAATATTTTAGGGACATGCATTTTATATAATACAAGTTTTTTTTTCAAGTCAAGAAGTGAGGTATCCTTAGGCGCAAGGGATGAAACTAATCCTAACTTAGGCATGCTCACTAGGAGGCATATTTACGAGACATCTTTAAGTACCAGATCCGACTAATAGACCCATCATCATATATCCTTCTAAACATGCCCCCTTATAACATTTGGATGAGACTAATCTTTTTTAAAGAAAGCATAGTATTAGGGCAGCTTTATGATATCAAATTCTCATTCCATCTTGTGATTGAAATGGCTCACATGTTAAGACAAGTAAAATATATTTTAATGAAGTTCATTCGAAGGGGTTTACTTGCTTTAGAATGTTTGAACCCATTCCCATATATGTATTATGGAGATGTCCCCTTAAAACCCATATTTTCCAACCATACTCTTTGATTTTCCCCATGTTCAAAAAGGGGCACACATGTTGAGAAAGCATATACTATTATATGTAGGGTGCTTAAGTCATGTTAATTACAAAGGGTTCCCTCTCACATGAATTCATAAGACTTCATATCCACCTTTTCACATGTTCGATGGGTTCAATTTACTTTGGATCCGCCTTTCTACATGCTAAATGATACAATGTCGTGGGTCCTCAAGTGGCAATACAAACGGCCATATAATCTCACATGCTAGGAATGGAGCTGCACCCATTGAGTGACTCTTCCTCGTGGCTCATTCTATTCCATTGCATATTCAAATGGAGTGGGTGTCATTCTTTTTTGAGGTAACATTAAATCTCTTTGTATTGCATAAGGTTCATACCCACGGAGTATCATGAAGTGCACTTATCAAATCCAATTGATCACATCGAGGAGTTATACATTTTTAGTACCTTCTAGAATACAAGGAATATTAATTTTTATTTTAAAGGGTTGATCTAGAAACTCTCTATTTAAATAGAAGTTCCTTCACTTGTTACGCATGGTTGGATTTGCGAGATTCTAGCAAATTCTAGTGATGGATCACCAAGATACCCACTTCTGACTTCTAAATGGAACTAACCCTTTCTTAAGTATGTGCATTACCATGACATCTTTATGATACCCAATTACATTGATAGAACCATTAATGTAACCTCTTCTAATATATACGAAGGATTCAATATCAAATTTAACCTCTACATCTAATTAAAAAAAATTAATTTAAAGTATTTGTTTTAATTGAATTGTTTTTTGATATTTAAACATTTTTGTGTTTCACAATTATTATATATAATTATTCACAATGTTAATTTATATTTAATTTAACAAAAATTTTAATATAGATGTAATTCTTTATAAATATTTTAAGTGTCACAATTATTTTATATGATAATAATTTATTTTTAAGGTCATGATATTTGTGTAGGAGATTATGTTGTTTATAGTATAAGAGATTCCCCCTTAACCATTTGATTGTTAAGGTGTATGGAGATATATAACCTTCTTCTTTAGTTTTGACCATGACTTCCAAAGAGAAAACACGAATTTTATATTTACAATATTACTTTATAAAAAAAACATGAATTTTATATTTACCATATTAATTTATACACAAATTTAATTTCATGTAGAGTAAAATAAAAGTTTATACACAAATTTAATGTCATGTAGTAAAACCAATTATTAATGTTGGAGAGGTATAACACTCAAACTATTTGGTGAAATGTATTTCAACTATATTGACTTGAAGTAGTAAGATAGTGGTATAGTGATATAAAGAATGAAATTGAAAATTTTCATAACAATTTATGGCATTTTGGGAAAATATGGAATTTGGTATTTTTCATTGAAAATACATTCCAGATTTTAATGACTTGTTTTGACTATCTTCAAAAATATTTCCAAATAGGATATTTAACTATGTATTAAAAAACTCCAAATCACTCTTAAAAAACATAGATAAAATATGGTTTGAACCATTTTTTATTTGTGTTTTTCAACCATTACACCAATTAAAATTATTTTATGAGCATTACACCAATCAAAATTGAGTTGTATACCTCTTGTATGACCATTTTATTTTAAACTAAAAAATTGTTTAACACTATTTTCCATTGACCCTTACTTTTTCAATAGTATTTTTTCCATTTTATTTTAATAATATTGCATTAGGCTCAAGGGTATATGAACCTTTAGGTGAATATCTCTTATAGCTTTAGCATTTTTTTAATGACTACATAATAAAATTAAAGAAGAATTGATCATCTCTTCCATTTTAAGGTTTTATTTCATTATCACGTCATTTTGAGCATTTTATTTTATCACTAACTTTGCCACTTTTTGTCACTTTGTCACATCATTTTGAACATTTCATTACTAATTAACTTTGCCACTTTTTGACAATAGAAACATTTATTGACAGTACATAGTGACCATATAATGAAACATTTAAATTAATACATAGTAGAAAAGTATTTAAGAGTTTGATGCTTAATTTAAAATACATTGTAAAAAGGAGAATACACAAAACATTATTTCATAACTAGTTAACTTTTCCACCTTTTGACAATAGAATCATATTTTTCATATTTTCGACAGTACACAGTAAACATAAAATGAAACATTTAAATTAATACATGGCAAAAAAGTATTTAAAAGTTTGATGCTTAATTTAATGCATTGTAAAAAGGAGAATATACAAAACATTAGTTCATAACAAGTTAACTTTGCCACTTTTTTTCCATCAATTATGAGAAATCAAATATGAGACAAAAATTGATATTTTGAATTCCAAAACTATGAAATATATATATATATATATATATATATATATATATATATATATATATATATATATATATATATATAATCAAAGTCTGAATAGTAACACTGTAAAATACCTAAGTTCTACATCCATTTTAGGATGATAACAAAAACTAAGACATTTAACTCAAAAATTCTGGACTCTAAGCCTCTAAGCCATCGCTTTAATATATATCACTTCATACATGAAATTCAAACCTGCAAAAAAAACAGATTTCAAAAATTAAAAATTTACAATTCAAACATGAGAAATAATACAAAATTCAAAAATTGTAATTAAAATAAAATTGACATACATACCAAAAGAGTTAAGTGTCATCCTCCAAAATACTATTTCCCACAAAATATATTGTAAACATATTTTCCACCAAATATAATTTAGACATCTGTAAAAATAAAAAACATAATAAAAAAACAAATAACACATATTAGCATATATAATGTAACTAAATATTAAATAAACAATAATTAATAATAACATAACCAACCACAGTTAAACAGATTTAAGATATAGTTACTCTCCAATTAAGAATACATAATTTAAACAATTTGTAAATCTTATCTAAAATCTTAAAAAAAATTAAAAAGAAAAATTATGTTCTTGGTAAAAAAAAATTGAAATAGAGTTATATAATATTCTGAAAATAAATATAGAGTTGTGTATGAAGAAAGTTCACAAATCTCCATATTAAGTCATTCTTCCAATGAAATACTAATCTCCTTGTGGATAAAGTCTCAAATCCTTCAGGTGAAATTCTCCTTGTGGATAAGGTCCCAAATCCTTCAGGTGAAATTCTCCTTGTGGATAAGGTCTCAAATCCTTCATGTGAAATTCTCATCCCAGGTGATGTTATTGTGTTCTTGGTAAAACAAATTGTGAGTTAGAGTTAGATAATAATCTGAAAATAAATATAGAACCGTGTATGAAGAAAATTCACAAATCTCCATATTAAGTAATTCTTCCAAAGAAATACTTATCTCCTTGTGAATAAAGTCCAAAATCCTTCAAGAAATTCTCCTTGTGGATAAAGTCTCAAATCCTTTTGTAATTTTCATCCCAGGTGATGTTAATTGATTATATTTACACAACAATAAAATACTAATCTTCTCAATAGTTAAATATTTATCTTCTTCTTCTGTAGTGGTCATATAATCAAATTCCACGATGTCCTTTCAAACTAAAGGACTCATAAATCTCCATATTAAGCAATTCTTCCAAAAAACTACTCATTATCTAAAAAAGTTCACAAATCTCCATTTTAAAAACCATTCTTCCAAAAATACTTATCTTTTTTTTCTTCGGTGGAATATATGTTCTCATATAATCTTGCATGTACATGAAGAAAACACAAATATGCACATGTATATTAAGTCATTCTTCAAAAACCATTTAAATGGGATGTATTCATATTAAATATAATGAAATGTTCTTTGAAATTATGTGAGCTAGCTCACATATACAATATGTGTGAGCTTATTTGTAAATCTAATTGAATGTTGGTTGTTGTGATTAGTAACCAATTTTGTTAAGAGTTGACAATACCCTGAAAAGAAGAAATTCACTTCGTTGTATGTAGAAAACACAAATTTGTCCATACTACGTCATACTTGGACAAGAAAACAAGGAATGCAATCGAGGAAAATTTAGAAACTTTCTCTTTTCTGATGTGGGATAGAATCTATTCTCAAATATTCAAACATATTCAAGTTCAAAATTACGTCTTCATCATGATCTAACCTTAAATAAGTTTGAATTTACACCATTTAAGAAAGGCTAAAGCGTTGAATAGGAAAGGCTAAACTAAAAATTTGAGAAAACAAAAATTTGATAAAAGTAAAGAACATACATTTATGAATTATCCTGAATGGACACATCCTTCCCTAATATGGGTGATTCCTCAATCCCAATATCCCTTCCGAGCACACTCTCAGGTACTCTCTTCTCCACATTAGCCTATATAACACATTTCAAATTTGAAAATTTTAAAAAATATATTTAAATGATTATAATACATTAAATTTAAATGATTTTAAGACATTAAATGATACTTGTGAACTCCCACCCTGTTCAAACTCTCCCAATGAGAATTGAGACAAGACAACCCAAGTAGTAGGAGATGGAATAGAGAGCTGTGAACAATACAACTAAGAACTAAATCTAGGATTCAATGTGTTCACAATTATACAAAATTATAAATGTTGTTGATCTATTATTCAAAAGAGTGGAGATTGGACAACTATTAGAAAAAACATATCCGATTTAATCCATCCAAATTCAAACTTGTCGAATCAAGTCCCCCACCGACTGGAGATTCGTTTAATATATCTCCAAACTGCAATTAATGGCAAGAAGAACTCGATTATTTCTATAGAGACAAGGATATCTAAATCTAGAACTAGAAGTAAACTATCATAAAATGTGTCAAAATTTTCCTAAGTAAAACACATACCAATCTCCGGTTCGGGTCATCATTCTGAATGACCTTCTTCCAACCATCCCAAAAAAATTTTGCATACTCCAAAACTTCTTCTACTGACATTGCATCTAATTTTGCATCTGTTTTATCAACAAATGTGGCCCGGGAATTGGCTTCCGCTTGTTGATGCTTAATGCCAACATCAACACCATAAAAAATAGTTTCCAAAATTCCATCGATTACACTGCTGGCCTCTTTGTCAACTTTTGATGTAACCTGGAACTCTGAAAGTGATGAAAATGCCACTATTGGGTGAGGTACTAAAGGTTGTGGAGACCTCGGCAATGCCACACTTCGATATGCTCCTTTGCGATCATATGTACGTCCTTTACTAGTCCCAGAATATTTGGAAGGTAGATTAGTTTAATCAGGCTGCATATGCAAGAAAAAATCTGCAAAACAATGTCTTGCAAAATAGTGTGGAAGCTCATCGTTCCATGGCAATTTCCCATATGCCGCCAAAAATCTGTTATACAGATTTCCTGCAATGTGAGGGTGCTTAAAATATTGCACCTTCAACATCTTCCACTTTGGGCCCTCTTTGAAATTGAACGTGGAAATGGCGTCTTCTTTTGAAACTCTATTTTTTACTGTCTCTCATTTATCAAGACCCATCACCTCTGACTTTCTCCGCCTCATTAGATAAAAAAAAATTGCCAGTGGTTGGCCCCATCTTCTGATATGCATCCATAAAGTTTTCCAGTGAATGCAAAACAAATTGCAAATTTTGTTTTCTCTCTTGAGGGAGTTCCAAGACCACCAAATAATTTTCCAACCTCTTTTTAACACATGAGCATTGCTCAAGCGTCATTGCTTCAATATTCTCTTCCCATGGAATTTCATCGCCAACATCTGAAGGATAGGTGGACATTGGCGTGTAATCTTCTATTTCTTCATAACGCATCCTCCTAAATCCACCTTCACCCTCTTCACCGAAATTTGAATCTTCATGACAACCACTCTCATTTTCGGCCCTTGCTCTAAATTTATTTCCTACACACACATTTGAAAGTAACTTCAAGATTTAACCTCACATAAATTTAAATACAAAAAAAACAACAAAAATAAAGAAAATTTAAGAAACTTATCAGAAATATTCTCTTGTCCAGAGATATTCTCTACATTCTCAGGTGTAGGAGTATTGATGCGCAAACTATCTAAGAAGGTTGCATCTATAGCACTGGCTTGAACAGGTTCTGCAGTTGATCTATTTACAGACTCATTTGAAAAACTCCTCTGACGAGATTGTTGTTGCTCACTCGGAGTCTCATTCAAAGAAGGAGTTCTTATTCTTCCTTTTTGAGAATGCCTAGAGCGTTTGCGAGGAATGTTTGGAGAATATCGTGTCGACACCACTCCTCAATATCTATCCACAATGCAGAGTTTATCAATAAAAATCCAAAGATGTACACAAGTTCAAGAAATTAAAAACACAGAGATAAATCAAAGTTTTAATCAATAAAGCCGCAGAGGTACTCGCTCATTAGAAGGCGCAAAGACTAGACATTCAACCATGAATCAATCAACTCAAATATAAGTAATGGGTCCATAGACAGCATGGAAAATTTTTATCCTTTACTCATCACCCATGCACATAAAAGCAGGGAATTTGAATCTATAGGTCTTTAAACACCGAAGTGACGACCATCGATTCAGCTCTTGGATGACTTCTCTGGCACGGACTGATGACTAAAGGGATAAGTGACAAAAGATAAAACCATAATCTTTTCATAATAATCAATCAAACCTACACATAGAAGTCATTGGAACCAGAATTTGAGTTCGCCAAGGGACTGTCATTCAACTCAAAGGTTTATCATTCACAATACACATCAAAGAAGAAGACACAAAGACTAAACATTCAGCGATGAATCAATCAACTAAAATATAAGTAAGGGATAGACATGAGGACAAATTCTTATCCTTCACTCATCATCTATGCATAAAAAAGAAAGGCATTTGAATCTATAGGTATTTTAACACCGAAGTGATGACCGTCGATTCGGCTCCTGGCCGACTGCTCAGGCACAGATTGATGACTAAGGGATAAGTGATAGAAGATAAAACCACAATATTTTATCAATAATAAAAAAAACCCACACATAGAAATTATTGAAATTACATGTTGAGTTCGCCAAGGAACTGTCATTCAACTCAGAGGTTTATCATTCACAATCCACATTAAAGAAGAAGACGCAAAGACTAAACATTCAATCATGAATCAATCAACTAAAAGATAAGTATGGGATAGACAGCAGTACAAATTCTTATCCTTCACTCATCATCCATGCACAAAAAAATAGGGCATTTGAATCTATAGGTCTTTGAACACCGAAGTGAAGACTATCGATTCGGCTCCTGGCCGACTGCTAAGGAATGAACTGATGACTAAAGGGATAAGTGACAAAAGATAAAACCACAATCTTTTCATAATAATCAACAAAACCCACACAAAGAAGTCATTGAAATCAGAAAGTTGGGTTCGCCAAGGGAAATCAATTCAGAAAAACAACAAGTGGATTCATTAAAAGCTCCCTAGGGTTGTTTGTAAATTTTTAATATAAATTAAGATGAGGTGGAGAAAATGTAATTTTTGTGATAATGTTATATTATATAACATATGAACTGTGCAAATGCTATATTATATATTTGGATCACTTGAGAGATTTAAGGACAAACTGTTGGATAGTTGTGGATATAGTTGAACTAAATACATAACTGTGAAATATTTTATGACCTAATTTTACTATAAACTAAGGGATTTCCACTAAGGGATACATAAAGGGACCTAATTTTACTATAAACTAAGGGATTTCCACTAAGGGATTTATACCTAATTGTTACATAAAGGAACCATATTTCCACTAAGGGTTTTCTTAACTATAAACTCTCTAATTGTCTTGCTTGATATAGTTTTGAGTTTATTTGTTGTTGATTATTAAACCTAACATCATATCCCTCCATGTCCAAAACCTATTTTTACCTTGAAAACAATTGTAAATCGTATGAATTTTGGATTTGGGAAACAAATAAACCCCTTTTGAGACACTCGTCAATCTTGTTATATTACATATGGATTTCAAGATTTGGGTTGTATCATTTCTATATAATCATGGAGAAATATAGGGAAAATTCAAAAGTGTTTATAATTTATAATCTTGTAATTAATATCATATGTAACCTATCCTATCCTCATATAATTAGTTATTTCCCCATAAAGAGAATGACTAAAACTAGGTACCTAATGTACATGCACAAGAGACTACTAACATGAAAGAAAATATGCTACCTATTGCTTAATGGGGGTTGGCATAAAGATGACAATTCTTGGCTAAATCATTTGAGAATGGAGAAGGAGAT
>ML778328.1:935073-976777 GCA_009831015.1 Picea engelmannii
TGATACTTATATGCTGGGACTTGGCTTCACAAGAAGCAAAGAGGATCACTGTTTGTATTCTAAATTAATTGGTGATCATTTGATTTATTTGGTCTTGTATGTGGATGACATGTTGTTGATAGGAAACAACAAGGAGATTATCCGAGATGTGAAAACTCACTTGTCCTCTAAATTCGACATGAAGGATCTTGGTGCTTCAAATTTCATTTTGGGCATGGAAATTAAAAGAGATCAAAAACAGAGGAAACTATGGTTAAATCAGAGAAAATATGTCGAGACAATATTGCAGAGGTTTAATATGCAGGAATGTAAACCGGTCAAGGTTCCTATTCCTGTTGGTGTAAAGTTATCTGTGGATCAGTGTCCCAAGACACATGAAGAAGAGGAGGACATGTCTCATGTTCCATATGTGAGTGAAGTTGGCAATTTGATGTATGCAATGGTTTGTACTGGACCGGACATTGCACATGCAGTGGGATTTTTGAGCAGGTATATGTCAAAACCAGGGAAGGAGCATTGGCCAGCAATTAAAAGGGTTTTCAGGTATTTGTGTGGCACTGCTAGCTATGGATTGTGCTACGAAGGAAGACCGAGATTGGAAAGAGTGGTTGATATACATGGCTTTGTGGATGCAGACTGGACTAGATATTTGGATCGTAGGAGATCTACAAGAGGGTATGTGTTTAACCTATTTGGAGGAGAAATAAGTGGGATGAGCAAAAGACAGGTTGTAGTGGCACTTTCAACTACAGAATCTGAATACATGGCAGCCACTCATGCAAGTAAGGAAGCAGTATGGTTACAAAGATTGTATTCAAGTATTGGGTTGGTACAAGATGTTGTAAGGATAGAGTGTGACATTCAGAGTGCAATTTTCTTGGCGAAGAACCCTGCTTATCATTCAAAGAAAAAGCACATTGATGTTCAATATCACTTTGTGAGAGACATGATTGAAGAAAAGAAAGTATCACTGATGAAGGTGGAAACTTTGAAGAATGTTGCAGATTCATTAACAAAATATGTGAGCACTGAGAAGTTGTCCTGGTGTAGAGGATCCATGGGCATTGTTGCCCTGGATTGTTGACTATGTAACCCTGTAACCCCATGTGTGCAAAGAAAACAACAAGTGGGAGAATGTTGGGTATGTGTTATATTCTTTGCACGAGTAGTAGTGTATAAGCATGTGTGTCGGGCACGCAGGGAGGGTAGAGGGGGGGCCACTAGGTCCCCCCTCGGGGGGTGCAGGGGGGCAGAGCCCCCCGCGCAGGGGTTCGGGGGCAGCACCCTTGAAAAAAAAATTCGCACCGGGACGACATATTTCCGGGACCACATGATATTTAGGTGGGTTTTCGACGCATGGTTTTTTGCCAATGGTTTTCTATTTCTGGTTAAGGAATTAGGGTTTTGTACTAATCCAGGTCATTGGGTTAGGCTTTTGGATGCCACTGGCTCCTATATGTATATTGTATTGTAAACAATGTAACACAATGTATGAATATAATATATGTTGGTTTTCCCGGTTTGGGTTTCCAGGTGAAAAATCTATGTGTAATGTTTGTATTTGCCATTGTATCTTTTCTGTTCTTTTCTGAATATTAGTTTGCAGTAAATATTGTACAAGGTTAGAATTTACACATGTTTACAAGAAAAATACAAGTAAACTTACAAGCAATTGTTTTGTTTGTTGTCCACGATCACTGAGTTTGTCAGATGATTGGAAGGCAAGGAAATATATTTGGAACATATGCCTTTACCACAAACATGCTCTGCTTGTAGTCTTTGCTTGGCAACCTCTATTGGCAATCGGACAAGAGAAGTTGTTACACCTCCAACATTACGTGCTAACAAATCAACAATAGCATTATAATTGTCTAGGAAGCATTATCATAGGTATGGAAAAAAACTTAACTCCACACTTTTTTTCTTCATTGGTTCATTAACTCCAAGATATATTGTCAATGCCCATCAAAAAGTTGTTGCCACACCAGAAATGAGGTTGTTTCCACTGTCTTGAATATAAAACAGGTTCCATTAAATGGTATTTATTTCCAGGTATAATATAGAGAGACCAGCAATTTCCAAAATTGTGTCTACCATCTACCCAACATGTAAATAAGTGTGGAGTGACTTGCACATTAATGTTTGATCAACACTCATCATTGCATCGGCATTGTCAAATTCACCCCAATAAATTGGAGTTGAGAAGACTATAACAAGCTACCTATCAACAAAAAATTGATAACCATCATCCATAACTTTTGTACAACCGGAGAACGGAGATAATTCAATCTTGAATGTTCTACTGGACAAAGGTTGCATGAGGAAGAGGAGTCCCCAAAATGAAATGGAGGAAACCCTAATGGTTTCCTATGGAGGAGAATGGAATATTAGCAAAGTAGGCGAGCAGGAAAAGCAGCGCAGAGAATAAAATCAAAGATGATAAATGGAGGAATGGTACCTACTAACAATTGTGCATCAAAGGAATGGAATCTTGGAGTCAAGTGCAAGAGTTATTCTCTCGGTATTCTTTATTGGTCTCTCAGTATTTTATGCAAGGGAAGTTGTGAGTAAACTGGAAACAATTGTAAATTGGAACCGACTAGAGATTCAGAGGGAAGAGAGGTCTGACTGGAACACAATCTTGAAAAGAGAATCAACAAGAGGGAAGGAAGGAATTTTGAAAACTGACTGGCCAAAGGAAGTTAGAGAAACGGGGCATGAGGCAGTCTGGCATAATAATCTAGGAAAAGGAACATTTTATTTCTAAGCTGAGTAAGGCAGACTAAATGACAGATATGGACAAACATTAGAGATGACAGACTGACATGCTCATAGAGGAACATTTCTATAGAAGGGAAGGAAAAATGCCTAGGAACTAAGGCGTCTGATATCACTGTTAGTCACATGAAATAGGATAAGGTGTGAAGCCATTACACAAACTTCACTCTTCACATTTTTTGAAGTTCGTAACCCATTACGTTTCCAACATATATATATAGCCCAGTGGGTTAGGTAGAGTGGATGAGTGTTTTGGTTATAATGTATGAGGTCTCGAGGCCAATTTCCATGTAAGCGATTTGTTGATATTGTTAGGCCTCAATGGATGTCCTCATAGAATTAGGCCCTCTAATTAGAGAATTACTCATATAGTTTTTGACAAAGTTTTTTTCCCATTTAAAATGATATTTGTTTTTATTTTATTTTTTTTAAATGTTGTTTATTGGTTTTTTTAATTTCTTTTTTAAATTTTGTTTATTATGTTAGGATTATTTTTTACATTTTTTTCTTAAATTTGTTATCAAAATATATAGTAAAAAAAATGTTTTTAACGTTTTATTTTTTTATTTTTTCAATACAGTAATTTTTTTAAAGATTTTTAATGGAAAATTTTAGAAATGTTTATATTATAAAAATTAACAAATTATATTTTCCATCTTTGGATGCAGGGAAAATGGCATAAAAGAGTATTTGTGACTCTTTCTAGAGTAAGATTTTCAATTGTTGCATCAAAAAATGCAGCTGTGGCCTCTGTTCTTGGTAGCTAACAAAAGACTAGCACTTATATTCAAGCTCTGATAATTGGGTTGTAAAACACTATGAAGAATGTTAAAGATTGGAAATTTGCACTAGGTGAAAACAACATGGACCATTCATGGTATGTGAAGGAAAAACAAACCAACAGTGGATTAATAGGTTGATTATACATACCCCCTAAATTGTTAACCTTCTTGTTGAAAGAAGAATAAATTATTGTCGAAAACCAATCAATATCTTGATGAGAACCTAGCACTCGTAGTATTAATGATCTAGTCCAAACTGGTAAACTTAACACAATAGATCCATGGGATAGATGGATGTTTTGATGATAATTTTTGTTTTATAGATAAATGCTAGTATTCATTATGTATTTATGCATGTTAGTGAATTTGATTTTGTTTATGAATCATGATAAGAACGCTCTTGATATTTTCTTTGCATGTGATATATGTTGAGATGATTATCATTTTTATGATGTTATGGTATGATAACATGTGGTTCCATCTATTATGTTGATGCAAATTTTATATTTTTTATAAAGATATGTTGAGGTTAGATGTATTATCATAGTATCTCATGATGTGATGACATGATGTAATTGCATGCAATCCTGTATGATAAGATGTTTTATGATGACATTAAGGAGAATGTGGTGATGACAATGATTTTGTATTTGTATGATGACATATGAGAGTTAGCATGTGGATTATTGTTTTGAGATGTTGATATTATGACTAATACATTGCATGTTGTGAGGTGGTGATTGTCAGGAAATCCACCAGTGGGAGAGAAGGCCAATTTATTTGATGATCTTATGGGATCCCATAACCACAAAGGAGAATATTACAATTAACATGTTATGGGTTGGGGAAAAATCGATCTACTACTCATGCTAGTAATTTTTATGCCTTATATTTGAGTTGTGATATCGATGTCCCGAAGAATGGCTAGAGTGTTGCTCGTCAGTGGTGTTGTGGGATTAGGCTTCAATGCCTGGGGTTATACTTGGTAATTGTGGAGGGATTTTAGGTCAGCCTTTCGAGATGTCTGGTGTACATGAGTACCAATCCAAATGCTTTCTTAGGTAGATGAGGTCTCGATCCTTGGGGCTTTGGATAGACCGGTAGGCTTTAAGCCTGGTTCTGGAAGTCTAGAAGAAAAGCTAGAGAATACTCGCACTTCCCCGATGTTTTTATGTGAAATTTCGGTGCCTATTGCATTCACTTGGGTGGATTTATATTAGTCTAGCAAAGGGTGGTGTCGAAGATATGAGAGCTAACAGAGGGTGTTGTGGAGGATTTGGTTATCTAAAAAAAATATCTACAAGCACATAATCAACGTTAACTTTGAGATGAAGTTCGTTGAAGAGAGGTAGTATGCCATGCCCCATATTATTATTATTATTTAAATAAATAATAATAATAATAAAGTACAATAATTATCCTAAAGGGTTTATCACCATATAAGTATTAACTAAATAATAATAATAAGGAAGTATAATAATTATCCAAAAGGGATCATAATAAGTACTTAAATAAATATTTGGAGTAATAAAAGAAAATGGTAAAATAAGTAACGGTAATTTATTAAAGAAAAACCCTAAAATATAATAAATAATTATAAGTGGATCCTAGGGACCGAATTATTTATCATGAATGGATTCTATATAAGGAGGGGAAAGAGGGAGAAAATGACATCTCATTTTTCTTCGGCAATTTGATGACAAAGATAAGAAGAATTGGCATAGTAGTGGATTGAGAGCTTAGGGGATCTCAGTCATGAAGACATGGGGTATGGTTAGGAGGAGATTTGTCCCCCACACTTTGTTTCAGCGGCTTGCGGGATAAAGGATTGGAGTGCCACAAGTAATTTGATTCTAGCTATCAAGTAAGTTACTCACCTCATACTCCTTTTAAATTATGAAATATTGAATCATGTATCTCTATTTTTCTCAGCATGTTGTGTTTATCTATGTAATTAGATTTATTATAATTTTGGCTCTAACATGTACTCAAACAACTATAGAACTAGGTTTCAACCCACAAAGTGCACATCTAAATAGCATACTAGCTTAAAAGAATTTAACAATTTAAGAAATGTCAAGAGAAATTTATAGTCATGGGAAAAGGAAACAAGTACTACATTTAAACAAGGACTCAATATTGTTTATTAACAAAATAGAATTTTTCTTTTACAATGTCACTACATTACCAGACAATCTCACACAGTTTTCATTATGATTTAATGCATGGGTGTGTGTTCATTTTTCCATGTTGTGAACCCAAAATTGGGCATCCCTTCCTCTTCTGTATTCTCCTGCAGAAGTCCCTTCTTTGTTTCTTCTCCTCTGTCTTCCACCAACTGAACTGAATAAATAAATAAAACCATCTCTTTTGTTTCCCTTTCTTTCTCTCCTTTTGTTTATTGGCAACTGAACCATATTTTTTTCAATTGTTTTTCTTCTTAATTGTTTCTTGTTTTCCCCACCAATGTGAGTTGGACATGGGGAAATTTACAATGGTCCAACTACTCAATTGTTTTCAAATGATACATTGGAACCAGATAGTTGTGATGGTTAAATTATTCAAACCATTTTTCATGTCCCCATTTTTGGGTTCCCCTATTCTGCAGTGGAAATGACTTTTGTGGCTTGTCGGGAAAGAAAAGGGGAGTCAAAAAGGGGTCATGTAATGTCACTTAGTGGAGATGTTGTCCTTTTAAAGTCACATTAAGGAAATAAAGTAACTTTAGATTAATAAGTTACTTAACCATTATTAAAGTGACTTTTAATCTTAAAGTAAAAGTAAAAGGGGAATAAGGTTCACATTTGATTTGGTTTTTTAAGTACCATCACACATGTGGAGGTGAAAGGGAATTGTGGAGGAAATGCAAGCTAGGGTTTAGCCGTAGCAACCATAGAAAAGGACATCATGAACAACAAAGGGGGGGGTAAGGGTACCCCCTCCTAAAAACAGGTAGTGGTAGATAGAGGGAAGGATCCAAGGGGCGTATTTTTCAAGGAACCAATGACATGCACCTCGGGCTCAGACCCAAACAAAGGTTAGGAAAGAAACTAGGGAAAAAACAAGTGCATGGAAGAAGAAGCCAGAGAAACTCAAAGTGAGACGCAAGACATAGCGAAGACCAACCAGGCAGAAGGGTGTAACATGTGCAAACCCAAAACAACAATGATACCCAAGGTGATACTGGAGGATCCGCAAACACAACTCTACATGGATCAGATGAAAGAGCATGTGCTAATCTACAATTTTATGGGCTTGTGTCCCACAAAAAGAACATTGTGCAACTGGATCAAATACCACTGGAAGCCAAATGGGGAAGTGGAGCTCCAAGTAGGCTCGAAAGGCTTCTTCAAAACAATTTTTATAAACCTGGAGGACAGGGATAGAGTCTTTGAGGAAGGGCCATACTTCCATGCATCAAAAAATTTGTACATGCAACCATGGGAGGAAAATTTCTCCCCAGAAAAAGAGACTTTCAAAAAGGTGTCAATCTAGCTGAGATTCTACTCCCTACCTTTAGACTATTGGTTACCCTCTACTTTTGAGGCAATAGAAAACAAACTAGGGAAATACATAAAGACAGTCGAAGCCACCCTAAAAGGGAGATATGCATCTTACGCAAGAATATGTATAAAGATGGATGTGTTCAGAGCACTCCCAAAATCCATAAGTCTAGAATTCAGAGATGAGGAATGGATCCAAAGCATCGATTATGAGAAGATCCCTTTCAGATGCATAAGATGCCATGAACATGGTCACTTGGTCATGGAATTCCCTCTCAATAAAAAATAGGAAGTGGAAAACCCCAAACCACAGTAGGATGAGGATGGGTTTATAAAACCAAACCCCAGAAGTAGAGCAAACAAAAAGCAGAGTAAATCCCCAACAGGAAATAACCCAGAGGCCTGGAATAAAATGGAAGGACAGGAAAAAACCAATAAAGGGGTAGAAGACGATAAGGAAATGGAGAAATCTCAAGAAGTCATAGAACAAACAACAAATGATCCCACGGACCGGCCAAGTAACCAGAAGGAACAGGGAAGTTGCGTAACCCCAATGGATGGAGGAATTAGAGACGACAACACCCCCGTGCAAGAAGAAGAGGGAGATGCGGAAATGACCCCAAGCGAAGTAAGCACAGAGGATCCTGAACTCAGAGACCTTGTGGAAAGGGAAGGGATAGATCTCACAAACATACTGGAGAAATGGAAAAGACAGGGAGTAGGTAGTGTACCAAAAAAGAAACTTGACTGCATCCAGTACATGTTCCTTCTGAGGGAGGAAGCCAAATATAGAGGCCTAAAGCACACACATGGGGAGATTGGACACCTAGGAGTCAAAGACGACAAGGGACAACCACAACTCTCACCCAAGCAGATGCAGAGGAAAAAAGGAATGAAATCAAATAGCGTAGCCCTACAGGATCTAGGAGTGCTACTGATAAACTCGGGTAAGATCAAGAAACTCTTCCCCAACTCCTGCACACATGTTTAAATGAAGGTTATAACTTGGAACATAAGAGGCCTAAATAGCCCAAGAAAGCAAAGAATCCTTAGAAATAGACTTAAATAGGAACAACCTGATCTATGTTTTATTCAAGACACAAAATGAAATACAGACATAATGGAAGCAATCAGTCAACAACATTGGAGCAAGTACAAGATGGTGGCTATTGGATACCACCAAATGGTAGGAGGTATCCTCACCCTATGGAACCCACAATTACTAAGCCTAATAGCAATTAAAGTGACTAGGCATACCCTTACGGTCTGCATGCAAATCATTGGGAACACAGAGGTGATTCTATGCACTAATGTGTATGGGGCCCAGGTGTCAGAGGAAAGGAGAGGCATGATAAGCGACCTAGAAGATCTTAAAAACCGATCCAAGAATATCCAATGGATCCTAGCAGGGGACTTCAACATCATTACGTCACTTGCAAAGAAAAAAAGAGGTATAAGAAGACTGGATAGAGATGCGGAAGATTTCTCAAAGTTCATAGACACAGTGGAGATGGTAGATCTGAAAACTAATAATGGCCAATTCACTTAGAACAATAAAAGGATGAACCATCATTAGGTAGCAACAAAACTCGACAGATTCCTAGTGTCAGAGTCGATCGTCATGCAGGGGCTAACCTTATATTGCAACATCCTTCCCTAGGGAGGATCTGATCACTGGCTAGTGCAACTGGAAGCAGGCTTCCAGACCACACCAAAGAACAGACCCTTCAAATTTGAGAAATTCTGGATAAAACATCTGACTTTCAAGGAAAGAATTAAACAGTGGTGGTGGGAGGAGCAGTCAGAGAAAGGGAAGAGAATGTTCAAACTCTATAAGAAACTAAAATACATCAAATATAGGATCAAGGAGTGGAACAAGGACACTTTTGGGAATATAAACCAAGAGAAGAACAACATTGAAGAAAAAATGAAAAAACTCCAGGAAAACTGCATTTCGGAGGGCTACACGGAGGAGTAGAAAAAGGAAGAGATCCAAATGACCCAGGAATGGGAAGCATGATTCCAGGAAGAAGAAACTCTTTGGCGACAAAATTCCTGGATCAAATGGTTAAAAGAAGGAGAACGGAACACCAAGTTTTTTCATAGAACAACTATGGCCAGAAGAGACCATAACAAAATGCTGAAAATTAGGGACCATGATGGAATAGAGAGAGAGTCACATAAGGACATCGAAGAAACTTTGGTAAACCACTTCCACGGGATAGCCTAGGAACCAAACCAAGATATAACGGAGGCCATACAAAAAATAATCTACCAAATCCCTCGCCCGGTCACTGAAGAACAAAATAACAACCTGAACAAGCCCATTGCGGAGGAGGAAATTGACCAAGCACTTCAGGAAATTCCCAATGGAAAATCCCCAGGTCCAGATGGTTTCACAGTGGAGTTCTTCAAAGCCTATTGGGAAGTGGTCAAATACGACGTATATAGGTTAGTTGAATACTCTCAAAGGTCAGCCTCCATTCTAAAAGTGCTAAATGTTATAATGATTACACTTATCCCCAAAGAAAATGAAGTCAAAACCCTAGATCGATTCAGACCTATAGCATTGTGCAATGTGGTTTATAAGATAATCTCCAAGGTTATAGCAAATAGATTGAAACCGCTCCTACCCACACTGGTCTCACAAGAACAAGCAGGCTTTGTGGAAGGAAGACAAATAATGGACAATACCATACATGCCCATGAGTTGATCCACACCTTGAAGCTTCAAAAGAGAGGGGGCATGATAATACAACTGGACCTAGAAAAATCTTATAAAAAATTTAGCTAGCACTATATGGTCAATACCCTGGAAGCCTTCAACTTCACCCAACACTGGATCAGCTAGATAGTCAGCCTAGTATCCAAAACAAGCTACTCGCTACTAGTAAATGGAGCCCCTACCAAAATTTCTAGCCCACGAGAGGCATCAGACAAGGAGACCTGTTGTCCCCTTTCCTATTCATTCTTATGATGGAAGGTCTTAGTCAAAGCATAAAAAGAGCAACTGCAACAGGGGAAATAAAAGGTATCAAACCCTTTGAAAATTTCCCTACTTCTACACACCAATAGTTCATTGATGACACCTTACTTTATGGCATACCCATGGTCAGGGAAGCGAAAGCCTACAAATGAATACTAGAAGAGTTTGGGGAAACCTCGATGGCAGAGATCAACCAATCCAAATCTATGATCTTCTTCTTTAATACCAACCCCGCAATCCAAAGAAATTTGGCCAACATATTGGGCTTTGAACGCAAAGCACTCCCAACTAAGTACTTGGGAATTCCCCTGACAGACAAAGCGTACCACTTGTCAACTTGGGAAGGAATAATAAACAGGTTACAAAAAAGGCTAAAAAATTGGACGTACAGATCCCTCAACCTAGCCAGAAGACTATTCCTGACCAAGTTGGTTTTGCAGAAAATTCCATCCTTTATGATGTCAGTTTTCCCAACCCCCAAGGGGATACTAAAAAAAATGAGAACCATACAAAGGGACTTCCTATGGAGAGGTACAGAAAAAAAAAAATGGGCACTGGTGGCTTGGGAGAAGGTTTGCAAACCAAAAAGAAAAGGAGGCCTGAGGTTACATGACCCACAAGTGACCAATGATGCCTATGGGGTGAAACTATGGTGGCATTGGGTCAAATAAACTACTAAACCATGGGCCAACCCATGGAAGTAAAATTATGCCCCAGACATTTACGACCAGAACAGAATCTTCTTCAGAGGCACCAGGGAAGGTTTCGCCATCTAGAACCTAGCCTGGTGCAAAAAGGCCTGGGTCTAGACACACAGCTTTTGGGAAGTAATAAATGGAAGAACAGCCAGATTCTGGGAGGACTCATGGCAATAAGAACCTAGAATGGAGAAACCAGACTGAGAGGAACTCCAACAGGAGCTGATAGCACAAGGTAAAACCTGAGTCTACCAACGCTGGAAACAAGAAACTGATCACAATAAATGGAGAATCTGGAACACTCTTACCCCACAAAATGGAGACCAAACCGCAATAACAGTAAAAGAGGTGGAGGAGGAATTGGGGAGATGAAAAATTGTAGTCCCGAATAGAAGTGACCAGCTGAGATGGGGACACAAAGACGGTGGGGAATTCAATATTAAATAAGTATGGCACTATATAGCGGACCAAGACCAAGAAGATCCGACGCACCAATGGGATAATATTTGGAATAGCCCCCATTAGCCAAAAACAAAAATCTTCCAGTGGATAATACTCCACAATTGAATCCTAACTTGGGAAAACCTAAGGAAAAGAGGATTCATAGGTCCTTCCATATGTCACTTATGTGAAGCAGAGGAAACAACGAACCATCTCCTTGACCAATGCACCTACACAGCAAAAATCTGGGACTGGGCGACAGGCATCTTTAGACAGTCCAATAGGATCAGAGGCAATATATCCGCAACTATCAACATCTGGAAAGAGAACTACAGCGAAAATGAAGAGGTGAATCTCTGTTGGACCCTCATCCCTGGAATGATCATATGGGAAATATGGAAGGAAAGGAATCAACGCATCTTCAGGGATCAAATATGGACGACAGGGAAGATCAAGGAAACAAAAATCTCCATGATAAGAGAAATGGTACAGAGCCGCAACTGCCAAACAGGAAGAGCCCAACTCACAAACCAAGACCTCCAAATCCTAGAAGCCTTTCAACTAAAAGATGGACACAACCCCAATCAGGTAAGATGGCTACCACAACTACAAGTAGGTGAGTGCAACTGGAAACCACCACCAGAGGGCTCTCTCAAGCTGAATTTTGATGGGGCGTCGAAAGATAACCCAGGATGGACAGGAATGGGAGGAGTAATCAGGGACAGTAAAGGAAGAATCATCTGGTTGTACACTTGGAGTCTGAGAAACTCAACCAACAATTTCATGGAATTTGGAGCCCGGTAGACCAGCCTTGAGATTATACACCGGGAAGGGATGACCAACGCCATAGTGGAAGGAGATTCCACACTGGTCATAAATACATTCAGGAGGCTCCAAAATGGTACCAGAGTGAGAAAAATTCAGAGGCATTGGCGCTCGACTCATTCTTTTCAAAACATTCAGGAGCACTTAAAGATGGGGATCACAATGGAGTTGTGTTGGGTACGGAGGTCAGCAAATGGACTAGCAGACATAATCGCTAACAAAGGGGTCAACAAGGAAGGACTAGAACTGGATTCCATATGGAGTAACATCCCGAATGGTCAATTCTGAATAGACTGCATCCAACTAGCGGCAAAGGACTATGACGGCAGTCGAAGTACAGACAACCACTTCGAGGCTGGAGGTGTAGAAAGAAATGAAGGGCATGTCGGATCTAGGAAAAATCCAATAGGACACCACTTAAACACAAGTTACAATGCAGATCTCGGTCACACAACAAGAGGAGGTACGACACCACGGTCTTGTCAATAGAAAGAAGTACAAGGGTTGTCTATTAGAGAGAAGAAAGAATAATTAGCAAGAGGCAAAGGACAAAGAACAAAAGGGTTTCACATGGCTAGGTATGGTTACACCTCACTCACGCACAAATACAGGGGGGGTAATGATTGGCATACAACGTGCAAGACAAAGGATTAGCGTAGGAATGACAGCAGGGTGCCCAAGAGCACACAATTCAAAACAGTGAAAAATGACCAGAAGGTACACCTTTACAAGAGACCCATGATTACTAGGATAAGCCCACATCTGGAGAAGCCCCATAAAAGAAGAAACACCAGGGGAAGCCACAGACCGGAGGGAAGCATTTACAGAGGCCATCTGACTTACCAGGATGGGGAGGATAGAGAAAAAGGAAGAATTCAAGACAGGAGCCACCAAAAACAAGTTGATATGGTAAGAATGAAGAATACCCATAGTAAGAGAGGACCCAAGGGGAGGAACTTCCAAAAAACACCCGAAATATCACAAGGATGGAGCAGGCGGCCAGGGAAGACAAGGGTACCTTTCTCACATAGGTATATCCAAAGGTTAAAGTGGTTATCGACAAGTGGGAGAGAGAAGTTAATACCACGCGTCAAGGCAAAGCCTAGAAAAATCTAATTAAAGAAAAGAACAGGATAAGGGACCCAGGGGCCACACAGCCTAGAACAACCCTCTACCACAAAATGGTGGAGGAATCCTGGCACACAAAAATGTTGATAGGCAAGCTAAGCATTGATAGGAAAGAAACTAGTAGGGATGCTATCAGGGACCATAGTAATATGCTCACAAAAATTCTGAGCCACCTCAGCAACTTGGAGGATAGTGCAAAAACAATAGCAGAGGACTAGAGGAGCCAAAAACAAAAAATGGAAAGAATGGAAAGACAATTCCACCTATACCTACACTATGTCCACCACATGGAAATCACTCCAGTAGACCGATGTGGAACTCCAACCTGTATCAGGAAGATGCGCACAGTGGAGCAGAAGAAGGAGAATGAGGCAAGAAAGGATGGAGACGAAAGCCAGCCTATCATATTGGACTAGTGCAGCAGCAACCACTGGTCGAGTTGTTTATCAGAGTAGGAGATACCCTGGTACTGCATTTTCATCTTTTATGTATATGTTATGGTATAGTTTTCAAACTATTTTACGGAGGATTGGGTCAGTTTTCCGTGGTGGCATCCCATCCCTCCCCCCAGCTATAGTAGGCAGCGCAACTTCAGGATACCTTATCTAGTTTCCGTTTTGGCAAATCAGGGGATCCCTCTTTTCCTTTTTATACCATATTTTATCTAAGTAATATAGATTTTCACACTCACTTATAATAAAAAAAAGGCTCACATTTGATTTAGTCAAAAAAGGGGGAAATTTCTAGAAGGCATAGAAGAAGGATAAAAGGAGGGGTAGAGATTCATTCTAGGATTATGATTTGATCTCTCATTTTGGAAGTGCTCTTAGAGCCATTGTTTTGTTAGGTTTTCGAAAAACCCTTCCACTATTGGTTTGGTTTCAGTGGTGCAATATCCACCCTAGCTAGACAAGAGGGGAATCCATCAAGGATTTCCATTGGAGCTTCAATTTGGGGTTTGTATTCAGCTGGAAGTATATCGACTTTATGCAAGGGATTTGTAAAATTATTCAGAGGAGGTTGATCTCAGTTTTTGCAGGTACCAGGAGAGCTTCAAGGAAAGCGTGACAGGAGACATCCTTGTTGGTTGAACACAAGGGTCGTGTGAGGCCTTGCTTGTCGCCTAGCTTCATCCCACGAAGATCCCTACGGAATGAAGTTGCTACCATGATGGTTTTGAAGGCATCCTCACTAGTTGAACAACCTCATCACCCGAGGCACCGCTAATAACCTAGCCTTTTCCTATGAGGACCTTTGCAAACTAAGGTTGCATAGATACTTAGGTGCAATGGTCAGACCACTGCAGTCAGTACCGAAGTAGACATAAGTTGTGGGAAACAATTAGTCTATTGTAGTATGGAATCAATATCATAGTGGGGATTGTTTAGAGTCTTCGCAGCCACTAGAGGGGTCATACCATATGTTGGAATAGTTCAAGGCACTATACCCGGTTTTGGTTTTACAGTTTTTTGTATGTTACAGCTACTTCAACAACCATAGACTTATAATGTGTGTTCAATATTTCATTCATAATAAAGTGTCATATTATCTCTTCCATTTCTTGTGTATTTAGTTGTGTGCAACATGTTTGATAAAATATTCATTATGGGTATACTAGCAAATTGTTTGTGAAAAGTACTTAATTAGTTTAAGAACACATGTAATTCAAGTATTTGACAAAAGTGCACAGCCAGAACTACATGATTGACAACAAACCATTTATTTCCTAGCATATTCCCATTAGGGATATTATAGTGGTATCATAGCTGGAGATCTTGCCATCCTGAGGGGATTTTACAAATGAAGACAAATTAGGAACTCTTGGCAGAATTTTTACGATTTTCTCAAGAGTATCATATAAATCTAACAAAATTGTTAGAGCATCATGAGTTGTTGAAGCCTCTTATTGGGAAGAAGGAGAATAAAAATGGATTGAAATCTAAGGTAGTAGATGAAGCAAATACCTCACTTCTTGAGGAAGGTTTGACAGAACCTCAGGCCAACTTTTTGGATGTGCATGATGAGGGTGTATTAGCACCCAAATATGATGAATATTTGGTGTTGGATGATCTACCCTTAGATTTTTATATAACTTCTAGGGAGTCAAGCATGAGAGATAATGAAGAGGAAGCTACGGATATTACACATGAGTTTCACATGGAGTTGAGTTTGGCACATTCTTCATCATTAATGTCATATTTGGTAGCAGTAACGCATGAGGGCGTGAGTGGCACTCATGATCTAAGGGAGGAGCCTCATGTGACAATTTTGTATGAAGAGCATTCAAAGTTGCAGGTGTTTGAGGAGAAGTTTAACATAGAGGGTTTTGACCATGCACTTTTTTTGCATTGCAAGGATCATGAGTCATTTCTTTTGGCTCAAATATTAGCTACATAGAAGGTAGTTGATCAAATCCCTTGTGGACCAGCTAGCAAGGAAGTATATGCACCAGTTGATTGGGGGATTGAGTATAGACAAATGTGGATACATCACTATGGGATCCAAGTTCATTTCATACTATTGGGGTGATTGATGCAGTGGAACATGTAGGATATAGGGTGGTACATGTTTATACAGGGGTTTGCAATGGTATACAACCATATTCAACTGTATATAGTGGAGTACAGTGGGTTTTTGGAACAATTCCCCAGGGGACACCTCTAGACAGGGACTTTATACATATCATTGATTTTGGTTTACCCAGGATCGATGAGTGGATGGATGATATTCAAGGAGAGGTGTAGTCCTTGGAGATTGTTCTTTGAGTGGGATATCACCATACTATGTCTGACTGTCATTATGGGCACCATGAGTTCTTGGTCAATCCATTGGGGTTGGTGAACATATTTTCCACCTTTTAGTCTCACGTGAACCCCATATTCACACAGAAGCTATAGTGGTTTATCGATGACCTCCCCATATACATCAGGACATGGGAGGATCATTGGGGACATTTAGGTGAGACATGGGGTATGATGGAGAGCATATTCAGGCATGGGATAGAGTACTCTCTAGAGATTGATTTCCGATCGAGTTATCATCCATATAGGGACAGGGAGACTAGAATGACCAATTTTTTACATTGTGGTCATGTGATCAGTATGGAGGATGTACATACACGTCAGGAGGAGATCCCTAAAACAGTGGATTGGTTCACATGGATTTCAGCCGATTGGAAGTCCCACCTTCTGGTGGAATATTCCAAGGACTAGTTTTCTTACAAGTTAATGGATGTTCTTATTCGAGATGATAGGTACACAGTAGTGGACGATATCATCTACTACAGAGCTAGCATATACTTGGTCCCTGAGTCCACACTTAGGGAAGAGATCATGAGAGTTATACATGATTCACCCTTGCTAAGGAATCTTAGGTACTTTTAGAATTAACGATAGACCAAAGAGAGGGTCTCAAGGAAGGGCCTTGAAGATGATGTATGGAGACATGTGAGGGAGTGCATGACTTGTCAGCAGAACAAGTCAAATCATACTTACACAATAGGATTATGGCAGTCTACACTAGGTGGGAGAGTGTGGAGACATATTTCAACACAAGTCTACCAGAGGTGCATGGTAGGGACTACATTTTATACACTCCATTAGAGAATTTGTTACACATAAAAATGTCACATTTGTGTTTCTCACCCTAAGTTTCGCAAGTGTCGCAAAGTGACGTATGCACCTCAGTAAGTGTCGCATTTGTTATCGCAAGTGTTGTATGCACCTTCCCAAGTGTCTCATTCACTTTGTTAGGTGTCACCACCACTTGACACCATGAAAATAGTTGTACGTGACCCCTAAGTCATATTGGAGGAAGAAACCCATCATTTCAAGGTCAAAACACACCTTTTTCTTGGAAAAATCTAACTATTTTTTAGCATTTTTGAATGGTGGCGCCCCCATGGCCATGTTGGGGGAGGGACATGGTGCCCCCTTTTCCATGTTGGATGATCTCCACTATTAGGACAGTTCCATGTCTCTCACTCTAGTGGAGAACCATTCTTGTTGAGGGAGAAGGGGGATCTTCTCCACCTAATTCTATGGGCCATCTCTTTCATATGGCGTTTGTTATGTTCGACCCCCATGTTATGGCTTCACATTAGGATTTGATCTAAACCTTAAGGAGCCATATCCTCAACCATACCCCTCGTATTCTTATGGTGGTTGTGGCTCTCAAGCCTATACATTGAGGGATTTCCAAGGTGAGGAGGGGAAGAAATTAGTCAAAGTATCGTCATTTTGATCTTGGTAGATTTGTGCAAGGGGTTGGATGAAGAGAGCTCAGAGAGGTTGTTGCTACATCAATCGTGGTCTGTAATTGTTCTCCTTTTGGTTCTCATTGAATATACTTATCCTATTTCCTTCAATCTTGTGTATTTTTTCATATGATTATCTATATTTTCTTCAATATTCGTAGATGAATTTATGTTACCTAATCAACTAGAGTAGGAGGTAGTCATTTCTCTTTCCTTCCCATTTCAGGTATCAAGTTGTGCTAGGGAGTTTGAAGATCAATCTCATGGATTGGAAGAAGCGAGGACAAACTTTGTAAACAGGTACATCATTCCATTTATCCCTCTCTCTTTCTAATTGGTTAAAATGAGATTAAAGGGATGTTAGTGTCTACTTGAAGTGTTTCTGTCTTGGTATATGGGTCTAGTAATCCAAGGGATGTTTCATATTTCCGCAGACAAAACATTATGTAACATAAATTGGCGACTCAATTGGGGAAGGACTTTGACTATCCTTTCCTTGGATCGTATCAATCCTTTTTCTATCATTAGATCTTGTTTGGTGATTGACTCTAATCTATTTCCCCTTCCCTCTTCCTCATTGAAAATATCACAGAGTCATTGATTCGTTTTTTTGAGGTTTTTTCCCTTTTGAGCATTTTTTTTAACTTTTCATAAAACTAGCCCTCCCCTGCAGTTCACACCGAGGAGACACTACTTGACTGGTGCTCCGCTGCAATGTAAACCAGGGTGCCATGGCACTCTGTCCCTTTGAGAACAGGGGCATCAATCTCCTATTTTAGGATTGTTTTCTTCTTTCTACTTGATTTTTATCAATCTTCTTTTGAGAGGCTTTTACCGCAGAGACTCCTAGATTGTCTTTGACTTTGTTTGCTTGATAATTTGACAGTTATCACTGATTTATGTTTCTTCCTTGAGTTTGCAAATTTAATCCTAGTTGTGGTCCCCTTGGGTTAAGAATATCCCTTGGTTCTTCCTACCTTTGAGTTTGTATGATATTCATCTCGCAAAGCCTTCATATTGTTTGGTTGTTTAGGGATTTTTATCAACTAGGGTTTGCAAAGGTTGTTTGGTTTTGAGGGCTTTTTGTCTTCATTTGAAACATATCTCTTTTTTGGATAATTAGAACTCTCTTGCTTTGCACAACCTAGTCTTGAACAATGTTTCTTGCTACTCATTTATTAAGTATTTTCATGAGTGTTTGTCTTCCTTCTCCTTTGCATTTTTGAGTCCTTGATTGAATGAGTTATCTCACACTTCTTTTCTTTCAGTTCTCATCATTTTGAGTGCACTTTGTTTGATTGATTTTTTACCTCATACTTCTTTGTGTCAAACATAGATGTATTTCTTTTCATTTAAAAGTTAAGAAGCAAAAAATCTTGCATATTTCCTTGCATAGATAATTGAACAAATGAACTTTTTGCATTCATTAGGAATTCATTTTGGTATATGTTTGAAAAAAGAGCTAGCTTTGCATGTGCATTTCGGTTTTCGGAAACATTTGCTTGGCAGTTTGGCATCATATTGATCCCAAAAATTGAAAGTTGCATTGTTTTGAATGCTTGCTTGTGTTAAGAAGAAAAGAAATATTTTCTTTCCCATACATAGAATTCATCAAAAACAACTGCATATCATTCTTTTGCGTTCTATTGGATTCGATTCTCTCACGTCATCAGTTTCATCTCCATGAACCCTTTGAGTTAAAATCCATTAAAACCAACCACACTAATAAAAACAACTAGAACATTTTTTGGTTTTAGCACACAAACAATAACACATGATTAGGGTCTTTGGACTAGGAAAAGTGAGTAAATTGTCCAAGACTACTGAAAAAAATGTAGAGCATTAAAGAGTGTACAATTGCAACTTTCATATAAGCATATTCGGGAACCCCCTCTCATGCAGGGGATAAACACAAGGATGTGTGCGGGAAAGTAGCGGAGATCACCCCTCTAAATCTTGACCAATCATAGAGGGAAGAGCCTATATTGAGGTTTTTTATTAAGAAACCATTGGTTTCATTTGGTCTCAGTGCTTTGTGAACTCTGAATCTGTTCGGGGTCCTATGGAGTCTTACCGGTCCACCTGTCTTCAGTTCTCTTAAAGAGCTTCAGACTTTGATATCATTCCCATAAATTCAATTCCGACTGTCGACTGTGCCCACCCAAAGGCTGATTGTGTGTTGGTATCCTTAGTGGCCTTTCCTAGGTACCTACAAAGGTGACTATGGGGGTATCCCCATGATACCTAAGGTAGACGTAGTATCACACTCTCAGTAATCTTGGAGGGTGGTCCCAAGAAAGCAAGGGTTGATTTCACCAAGAAGGCTTGTTACACGGAGGTCGAGGTAACTGATTCCCATTTCTTTGATGGCAGCCTGATATCCCATCTTCGAAAGATCCTTAAATATGTTGTTGCTTGGTTGATCACTTTTAGTTTTCGTAGGAGTGTGGTTCTTTTACTTTCATAGTCGGCCATAGGATCAAAGATTTCACAGTTTACAAGGTATGGATCCTGACACTCAACAACCCCAACACAATGTTTCTTACAAAGGAATGATCAAAGATCAAACTTATGATACCAGGATCATCGCTCCTAGAAGTGGCCAACATGTTGAAGAACATGCCATGAACATCGTAGAAATCCTTGCATCTTACATGAATCCTCTTTTTACTGATCCACTTGGCCTACCACCCATTGAGCCACCATCTACGAGATATTTTGATGGTTGTTCTTCTTACTATTTACCACCCGGTTCGACTACTACACAATCTTTTGGCATGAAACTATCATCTTTTGGTTTTCCTGAAGGACTTGGGAACTTATCTTTTTCCACAACTCATGTAGTTGTTAATGTTGGTGCTTCATCCTTACCAGAAACATCGTTGACCCAGGTAACCCTGACTCGATCACTTATGAATACATCTCTTTTCACACATGGGTCAGGTAATATTCTTGCTTCACTATTTCCGCACATGCACACACCAAGTGCTTTACTTGGTCATTCCATCGGTCAAATGACTAGCATTCAAGTCATTCACACAACCATGGTTACACAAGATACTCAACCTCCATATCATACATATCATATTAGTACATCCTACATTGGAGGTCATTCTTCAATGGGAGGCCAACCTTCAGTTGGGGGAAACCTTCAGTTGTAGGGAAACATTTTACTGGGGGGAAACCTACACGGTTGCAACATCAAAACTCCTAAGGGAAAGTTTCTCCTACAATTCCTTCTATCCATAGTACCACTAGAATATATCTTGGACATCCATATCCAGGATTTTCTAACCCTTTGTGGGGTCAAGCCAATCCAGTAGGCGTTCCTCCGCAAGAAACTTTTCCCTAGCAATCTGTAAACCACACTATTCCAATGCAATTGTCCCTTAAAACACAATATACAATAGGCCCATCAAGCCAACCACATCAAATGGGGAGACCATCAGGTCAATTTCAGTACGTAGGAGGTCCATATGTTCAATCACAATACCTGGGTGGTCAATCATCACAAGCATCTTTCATGGGTGGACAACCCAAGCAGCCATCATATATGGGAGAACCATCTAGTTTTGTCATCTTTTCACAACTTGGATATGGTCCTACTGGTGTTTCCATGCCATATGGTTACCACCAGTATCCACAAGCTAACCGAAATCTACCATTCTTGTCTATGTTATATATGCCAGATATGTTGTGTTTAACAAATGATCTCGTTTAACATGTCTCGTTTTGGCCCGTCATCCTTGACAAATTACCATCCGACATCCTAAAATTCGATAGAAAACCTGGGGAATATCCTAAAACCAGGTTATGACTTTCCATTTATGGTGTTCTTCCAAGTCTTTGATGACGATTCCATTAGTTTGAGACTTTTTCAGAGAACACTTACAAGTGTTGTAGCCAAATGGTATATTGAGTTGTCGAGTAACTCCTTTGTCGAATTCACTTCTCTTTCCATGGATATCCTGACGCATTTTCAGTTGCCTATATAGTATGAGACTGGTATAGATATTTTGACCTCACTCCGGAAATCCTCTTCCACCCACATCTCTGATCATATTCACGACTGGAGACGACAGATATGGTTCATTAAGTCTCCAATTCTAAACCAACTCCTCACGTCTTGGTTTGCAAAGTCATTCTTTCCTCCCATCGCTCATGATGTTTCTATGGGAAATGTAGTTATTGAGGAGTAGGCTATCAGTTGTGTGCAATATTTGGACTTGGTGTATTCCCATTCTAGCACACTTTACGATCTAATCCCTCACAGTCCGCGTCCATCGAACAATCCATTAATACCTTCTCCAGAACCAAGTTTCATTTCAAACATCAAAACTACTTCCTCTCATGCTCGAATATCTAAGGTGAATGTGGTCCAATCCACTTCATCTCAACAACCCATAGGTAAGAAGAAAAACAAGGGAAAATCTAAGAAATCTTCTAACGAGCAAGATAATCCTCAGACTATTGATACTCAATCGAATAGGAAGGCTAAGTCTCTGTGCATGATCTGTGAGGAAGACCACTACATGAAATACTATCCTCATCGTGAGGTTGTCGCTAAATTTCTGAAGTGTACCTCCCAATCAGTTTAGAAGTAACATTTGGTTGCAAAAAATCCTTCCCCTCTGCAAGAGGGAAACGTAGGTCATTCCCACCATGGGGATGCTTCCACAAGCACCTCTGAGGTGTACATGTTTAACACGGTTAATGTTACGACACGAGAAAATAGTTATGACACTCCTCCAGGTTATCATGGTAAAGGAAAGGCTATCAATCAGCCCTCCCCATCCACTCCTCTTCCATATTCCAATCCTCTTTGGATTGAGAAGCCAATTTCTGACGCAGTGTTGCGCTCTCCCAAGAGTGTAATTCGAAAAGAGACACTTAATCCAAATGCCCATGCTTCCAAAAACTATAATAGCATTGAATATTTGGCACAAGCACCTTGTTTTATGTCGACCCTCAAAGTTCTACAGAACTTTCCAAGCCAACGAAGAAACATGGTGTCAACCATTGGAGCCATGGATCAAGAAGAATCAAACTTCATTACGTTTAATATGGATTATTTTAAGGAGAGACTCTCCCACTACTTAGTATTCCAAATTCAACTTTCGATTGGTGGAAAGAACATCCATCAAACGGTTTTGGATGAGGGAGCCTCTACCTAGGTATTCTTGGAGATCCCTTGGTTCTCCTAAATTTAACTAGTCCCCTACCACCTTTAAAGTGTTTGATGGACGTGGTTTTCAACCTCATGGACTCTTTCAAAATTGTGGTGTGACGTTGAGGGGAAAAATTGTTTCAGTTGATATTGAAGTGGTTGATGTGCACCTGGATTATAATTTGTTACTTGGTTGTAGTTGGTTCTATGCAATGACAGAAGTCACATCCACAATGTTTCATATATTACGATTTCCCCATCAAGGAAATATTATACAACTCCAAATCTCTACAATGTTGCAACGAATATTGTCCATTTTTTGGGACAACTTAATTTTGAGAGTGTAGGAGTAGGTCTCCTTAAGGACCCTCACTCATGGGGGATTTTCCTTTACCCATTCCTCCCACCCCGCAAGTTTCCATGTTAAATATGATTTCAAATCAAGTGCGACAACCCCTAGAATCATCTGATTCTTTGGTAGTACCTGGTCTAGATGAACATAGTTCTTTTCCTGTGTCGAGCTCATTAAAAAATGAAACAGACGCGTATGAGCATTGTTCATCATCTCTATCAAGATCGTTAAAAAATGAAACAGACCCCCCTCCATCTGAACCGCATCTTCTTCGAGATCGAGTACTTGAACCTTATTTTTCTTTGCCTAGTGAAAATGTTCCCATTAGTAACCAGAAGCCTAAACGAGGAAAGAAGAAGAGTCGTCATAGGAAACTATGCTTGGGGGGTAGGTATCCAACTTATGGACATCATGCTAGAGTGAAGCCACTAGCTCCTATCACTATAGTTGGGATTAAAATACCTCTATATAGACACGTTGCTAGGAGTGATCCTTGTTCAAGGGTCATTCCCATCATAATGTAGTACTTTTTCTAGAATGAGCTTAGTCTTTTTTCTTTCTCGTGCTCATAAAAACATGAGAATAGGTTACCAAGCTCAGTATTTGTTCTTTCTTGTGCTTGTTAAAACATGAGAATACGTTACCGAGTATACTTTTATCTCTTTTTCGAACTCATAAAAGCTATATGAAAAAGGAACTCTTTGGAGTTTCCTTTAAGCTCTTTTCAGACTCAGTAAACAAGAAAATATTGTTGAGTGATCTTGCTTCCTTTCACACTCATTAAAAGGTTTGAAAGGATGTCTTTCAAGTGGTATTTTATCTGTTTTTCAGCCTCATGAGACTAATTATGAAAAAGGAACATTCTAATCAAGCATGATTAGAAGAGTTGTCCCATGTATTGTTTTACACTTTTTTCAGGCTTGGGGGACTAAATTTACGAAAAAGTCATATATGGAGTCATCTTTAAGTTCTTTTCAGACTCTCTA
Organism: Picea engelmannii; assembly: GCA_009831015.1. Classification (NCBI taxonomy): domain Eukaryota; kingdom Viridiplantae; phylum Streptophyta; class Pinopsida; order Pinales; family Pinaceae; genus Picea; species Picea engelmannii. The sequence continues at coordinate 958,975 of ML778328.1, forward strand.
AATGTGAAAAAATACCAAGTGTAACTTCTTTGGGCTCGTAAAATTATGCATCGAAGGACCTATGTGAGTCCAATCTCTAAGACCCATCTGGGACCGAACCCCTCCTTCCTCAGGTTCATTAAACATATGTCGAGGGACTCATCCGAAGGATGAGCTATACCGAGAATATATTATCCTCCTCAACCTCATTAAAAAGAAAGAGGTACAAATTTATCTGGATGGGGGGGGGGGATTAAAGGAAGTGGGTCAATTTGTTTGGAATACAATATGGCACCTACTGTTGCCCTTGAAAATGGCACATGTTTGTGTCTCATCTTCCAGTTGGGTACTATGCATGTCTCTAAGTCATACCAATTCTATGTGTCGTCATACTTTTTCTTCCAATCGAAGAGTGCTCTTATTTACGTCACATTATGTTCTTGGTACTCGTCAAGTAAAATGTTTCCAAGCCAGTTGTCATGCCTCATAAGGTTCAAGGGAAGTTTCACTTCAAACCATCCATATGCAGTATTACTAGTTTCAATTTCCTATGTCAATCCATATTCACTCAATCCAACATATTACATCACTTTCCTGTGTCAGTTTCGTGTCGATAATGGGGTATACATCAAGGCCCTCCTTCGACAAGTCTTTTTCTGTCGACTTCAACATATTATCTAGGAACTAGACTTGCAAACCAGTTAGTACCTTGGGACCTGTAGGCCTCCTCACTTCCGAGAGTAGGTTTACATAATTAAACTTTGATCGGATGATTCCACGAATGTTTGACCTCACTTCATTTATTCACATTCTCTACAATGCACTAGGGTACCTTGGGAGTCATTGACATCATTGGTGATTTCCTTCACACTTGTTAACGTTTTACATCAATGACTGGTAATCAAGTGGTATCTACCATGTTTGACATAAAATCATCTATTCACATGGCTAGATTCATACTGCATCGGGATCGGAACGAAGACCCTGAGTTGGGTGTTCACTCTGTTATATTCTTTTCCTAGGCTGCGATCAAGATCATTTGAGCATGTAAAATAATTTAGTACCATCATCATGTTGGAAATATTACTGATATATATAATGTTACATAGATCTAGTTTGTATTGGTCTGTGCTTATCTTGTAGCTCCACTTTGTATTTATTGTGGTTCTTATCAGTTCATGACATGGAGGTATGGATCCACATTGTATCTTTGGTGGCCATATCCTTAGTCAGTATTTTCATGGATCCACAGTGTATTGGTCGGCTTCCATGCTTTGAGTAATCTCGTATTCTGAGCATAGGTATGCCTGCCTCGAAAATGGAACATATATTAATATTATTTGATGATTGTTTACAGCTTATGCCAGGTTCTCCCACTCCAATTCCCTTGCATTGAATAATTTGTAAAGTGTTTTGGCCATCATTTTCTCTTCTAACCTCACACTTTAGGGGGCATCTATTACACTTCAAAATGTCACATTTTTGTTTCTCACCCTAAGTGTCACAAGTGTCAGAAAGTGATGTATGCACCTCGCTAAGTGTCGCATGCGCTATCGCAAGTGGCATATGCACCTTACCAAGTGTCACATTCACTTTGTTAGGTGTCTCCACCCCTTGACACCATGAAAACAGTTGTCCATGAACCCTAAGTCATATTGGAGGAACAAACCCATCATTTCAAGGTTAAAACACACTTTTTTCTTGGCAAAACATCCTATTTTTTAGCATTTATGAAGGGTGACGCCCCTTGTCCATGCTTGGGGAGGGCCATGGTGCCCCCTTTTCCATTTTAGAGGAGCACCACTGTTAGGATGGCGCCCTGTCTCTCACTCTAGAGGATCTCCATTCTTATTGAGGAAAAAGGGGGATCTCCTCCACCTAATTCTATGGGACAACTATTTCAGATGGGGTTGGTTATGTTCGACCCCCATGCTATGGATTCACCTTATGATATGATCCAAACCTTAAGGATCCATATCCTCAACCATACCCCTCATTTTCTCATGGTGGTTGTGCCTCTCAAGCCTATATATTGATGGATTTCCAAGGTGAAGAGAAGAAGAAATCGGTGAGAGTATCATCATTTTGATCTTGGTAGATTCGTGAAAGGGGTTGGATGAAGAGAGATTGGAGACATGGTTGTTGCATCAATAATGGTCTATAAGTGTTATCCTTTTGGTTCTAATTGAATATACTTGGCCTATTTCCTTCATTATTGTGTATTCTTTCATATGCTTTTCTATTTTTTCTTCAATCTTCATAGATAGATTTGTTTTACCTAATCAACTAGAGTAGGAGGTACTCATTTCTCTTTGCTCCCCATGGCAGGTATCAAGTTGCACCATGGAGTTTGAATATCAATCTCATGGATTGGAATCAGCGAGGACAAACTTCGTAAACAGGTACATCATTCCCTTTCTCCCTCTCTCTTTTTGATTGGTTAAAATGAGTTTAAAGGGATGTTAGGGTCCAATTGTAGTGTTTTTGTCTTGGTATAGGGGTCTGGTAATCCAAGGGAGATTCCATATGTCCACAAAAGAAACATCATGTAACAGAATGAGTCATCACAGGAAGTATAGTGTTTCTTTAGGGAGGTGTTTAAAATCCATAGGATGCCGAAGAACATTGACTAGGATCGGGACAACACATTTCTCATGACATTTTGGTAGGAGCTATACATATTAGCTGGCATAGATTTCATTGGTGTAGCACAGTTGGAGTTGGTTGGTATGAGGCATAGAAGATTCCTAGTTTGGATGTGGGTTCCAGGAACTCATATGAGTGGTATGTGTCATTTTTGGGACACTCAGAGAGGAGATAAATGGGCACATGTTATATGGCAGGATAGATTTTCTGTACCCAGGATTGTGTATGCCAATGGACATGCATACTTTGGTTCCACCGAGGCACATCTGTAGAATATGATCCATAGTAGTGGAATTAGTTCTTCTAGGCATTACAGCTTGGGTTTCTACGAGTGGAGGTTGCAGTCTAGACATGAGGTTCATACAGATATGTTCAGAGCGGCATAGCATTAGCATAATCGTTCCTCGAGGACATTATCTTGGGACCCTAAGACTACAATGTTTGACATCTTGGCATCTAAAATAGACAAGATGACTAATTTTTATTTTTGAGATTTTACTCTTGGGATGCTTAGAGGTGGTTTCTTGGAGGAGTGATATTTTTAGGAGTTGAACAAGTTTATGCAGCTTATGATCACCTGGATTATCGATGATAGTCAGATGGATTCTTGTATCAGCACCTTGCATATCAGTGCTTAGAGAAGAGAGTGTTTTTCATCATCTAGGAAGATCCAAGAGAGGTTTACATGAAGAGGCCTCAGGGATGATGTAGGGGATTCTACGACTTTTCAACAGAGCAGTTTGAGGCACACTCATTCCATAGTTTCCAAGTCGAGTAAAATGTTTCCAAGTCAGTTGCCATGCCTCATAATTTAAAAGGAAATTTTCACTTCAAACCATCCATATGTAGTATTACAAGTTTCCATTTCCTATGTCAGTCCATATTCACTCAATCCAACATCTTACATCACTTTCTTGTGTCAGTTTCATGTCGATAATGGGGTATGCATCAAGGCCCTCCTTCGACAAGTATTTTTTTGTCGAGTTCAACACATTATCTAGGAATTAGACTTAGAAACCAGTTAGTACCTTGGGACCTGTAGGCCTCCTCGCTTCCAACAGTAGGTTGACATCATTAAACTTTGATCGGATGATTCCACGAATGTTCGACCTCAGTTCATTTATTCACATTCACTACAATGTACTAGGGTACCTTGGGAGTCATTGACATCATTGGTGATTTCCTTCACACTTGTTAACATTTTACATCAATGACTGGTAATCAAGTGGTATCTACCATGTTCGACATAAAATCATATATTCACATGGCTAGATTCATACCGCATCGGGATCGGAACGAAGACCCTGAGTTGGGTGTTCACTTTGTTATATTCTTTTCCTAGGCTACGATCAAGATCATTTGAGCATGTAAAATAATTCAGTACAATCAACATGTTGAAAATATTACTGATATATATAATGTTACATAGATCTAGTTTGTATTGGTCTGTGCTTATCTTGTAGCTCCACTTTGTATGTTTTGTGGTTGTTATCAGTTCATGTCATGGAGGTATGGATCCACATTGTATCTTTGGTGGCCATATCCTTAGTCAGTATTTTCATGGACCCACAATGTATTGGTCAACTTCCATGCTTTGAGTAATCTTGTATTCTGAGCATAGGTATGCATAACTCAAAAATGGGACATATATTAATATTATTTGATGATTGTTTACAGCTTATGCCAGGTTCTCCCACTCCAATTCCCTTGCATTGAAGAATTTGTAAAGTGTTTTGGCCATCATTTTATCTTCTGACCTCACACTTTAGGGGGCATCTATTACACATCAAAATGTCACATTTTTGTTTCACACCCTAAGTGTCGCAAGTGTCAGAAAGTGATGTATGCACCTAGGTAAGTGTCGCATGCGATGTCGCAAGTGGAATATGCACCTTCCCAAGTGTCACATTCACTTTGTTAGGTGTCTCCACCCCTTGACACCATGAAAATAGTTGTCCATGACCCCTAATTCATATTGGAGGAACAAACCCATCATTTCAAGGTTAAAACACACTTTTTTCTTGGAAAAACAACCTATTTTTTAGCATTTATGAAGGGTGAAACCCCCTTTCCATGCTTGGGGAGGGCCATGGAGCCCCCTTTTCCATTTTAGAGGAGTTCCACTGCTAGGATGGTGCCATGTCTCTCACTCTAGAGGATATCCATTCTTATTGAAGAAAAAGGGGGATCTCCTCCACCTAATTCTATGGGACAGCTATTTCAGATGGGGTTGGTTATGTTCAACCCCCTTTCTATGGATTCACCTTATGCTCTAACCCAAACCTTAAGGATCCATATCCTCAACCATACCCCTCATTTTCTCATGGTGGTTGTGCCTCTCAAGCCTATATATTGAGGGATTTCCAAGGTGAAGGGAAGAAGAAATCGGTGAGAGTATCATCATTTTGATCTTGGTAGATTCGTGAAAGGGGTTGGATGAAGAGAGATTGGATACATGGTTGTTGCATCAATCATGGTCTATAAATGTTATCCTTTTGGTTCTCACTGAATATTCTTGGCCTATTTCCTTCAATCTTGTGTATTCTTTCATATGTTTTTCTATTGTTTCTTCAATCTTCGTAGATGGATTTGTTTTACATAATCAACTAGAGTAGGAGGTACCCATTTCTCTTTGATCCCCATTGCAGGTATCAAGTTGCACCGGTGAGTTTGAATATCAAGCTCACAGATTGGAATCAGCGAGGACAAACTTTGTAAACAGGTACATCATTCCCTTTCTCCCTCTCTCTTTTTGATTGGTTAAAATGAGTTTAAATGGATGTTAGGGTCTAATTGTAGTGTTTTTGTATTGGTATAGGGGTCTAGTAATCCAAGGGAGATTCCATATGTCTGCAAAAGAAACATTATGTAACAGAATGAGGCATCGCAGGAAGTAGAGTGTTTCTTTAGGGAGGCATTTAGAGTCCATAAGATGCCTAAGTACATTGACCAGGATCGGGACAACACATTTCTCATGACATTTTGGTAGGAGCTATACATATTAGTTGGCATAGATTTGATCGATGTAGCACATTTGGAGTTGGTTGGTATGAGGCATAGAGAGTTCCTAGTTTGGATGTGAGTTCCAGGAACTCATATGAGTGGTATGTGTCGTTTTTGGGACACTCAGAGAGGAGATGAATGGGTGCATGTTATATGGCAGGATAGGTTTTCTTTACCCAGGATTGTATATGCCAATGGACATGCAGACTTTGGTTCCACCAAGGTGCATCTGCAGAATATGATCCATAGTAGTGGAATCAGTTCTTCTAAAAATTATAGCTTGGGTTTCTAGGAGTCGAGGTTGTAGTCCAGACATGAGGGTCAAACAGTTATGTTCAGAGCAGCGTAGAATTATCATAATCGTTCCTCTAGGAGATTATCTTGGGACCCTGGGACTGCAGTGTTTGACAGCTTGGCATCCAATACAGACGAGATGATCAGTTTTTATTTTTAAGAGTTTACTCTTGGGATGCTTAGAGTTGGTTTCTTGGAGGAGTGATATTTTGAAGAGTTGAACAAGTTTATGCAGCTTATGATCACCTAGATTATCGATGATAGTGAGATGGATTCTTGTATCATCACCTTATATATCAGTGCTAAGAGAAGAGAGTGTTTCACATCATCTAGGAATATCCAAGAGAGGTTCACATGAAGAGGCCTCGGGGATGATGTAGGGGAGTATACGACTTGTCAGCAGAGCAGTTTGAGGCACACTCATTCCATAGTTTCCAAGTCGAGTAAAATGTTTCCAAGTCAGTTGTCATGCCTCATAATGTTTAAGGGAAGTTTCACTTCAAACCATCCATATGTAGTATTACCAGTTTCCATTTCCTATGTCAGTCCATATTCACTCAATCCAACATATTACATTAGTTTCATGTCGATAATGGCGTATACATCAAGGCCCTCCTTCGACAAGTCTTTTCCTGTCGATTTTAGCACATTATCTAGGAATTAGACTTAGAAACTAGTTAGTAGCTTGGGACCTGTAGGCCTCCTTGCTTCCGACAGTAGGTTTACATAATTAAACTTTGATCGGATGATTCCACGAATGTTCAACCTCATTTCATTTATTCACTTCACTATAATGTACTCGGGTACCTTGGGAGTCATTGACATCATTGGTGGTTTCCTTCACACTTGTTAACGTTTTACATCAATGACTGGTAATCAAGTCGTATCTACCATGTTCGACATAAAATCATCTATTCACATGGCTAGATTCATACCGCATCGGGATCGGAACGAAGACCCTGAGTTGGGAATTCACTCTGTTATATTATTTTCCTAGGTTGTGATCAAGATCATTTGAGCATGTAAAATAATTCAGTACCATTATCGTGTTGGAAATATTACTGATATATATAATGTTACATAGATCTAGTTTGTATTGGTCTATGCTTATCTTGTAGCTCCACTTTGTATTTTTTGTGGTTGTTATCAGTTCATGTCATGGAGGTATGGATCCACATTGTATCTTTGGTGGCCATATCCTTCATCAATATTTTCATGGATCCATAGTGTATTGGTTGGCTTCCATGCTTTGAGTAATCTCGTATTCTGAGCATAGGTATGGATGCCTAAAAAATGGAACATATATTAATATTATTTGATGATTGTTTACAGCTTATGCCAGGTTCTCCCACTCCAATTCCCTTGCATTGAATAATTTGTAAAGTGTTTTGGCCATCATTTTCTCTTTTGACCTCACACTTTAGGGGGCATCTGTTACACATCAATATGTCACATTTTTGTTTCGCACCCTAAGTGTCGCAAGTGTCAGAAAGTGATGTATGCACTTTGGTAAGTGTTACATGCGCTATCGCAAGTGGCATATGCACCTTCCCAATTGTCACATTCACTTTGTTAGGTGTCTCCACCCCTTGACACCATGAAAACAATTGTCCATGACCCCTAAGTCATAATGGAGGAACAAAACCATCATTTCAAGGTTAAAACGCACTTTTTTCTTGGAAAAACAACCTATTTTTTAGCATTTATGAAGGGTAACGCCCCCTATACATGCTTGGGGAGGGAAATGGCACCCCCTTTTCCATTTTAGAGGAGTGCCATTGTTAGGATGGCACCCTGTCTCTAACTCTAGAGGATATCCATTCTTATTGAGGAAAAAGGGGGATCTCCTCCACCTAATTCTATGGGACAGCTATTTCAGATGGGGTTGGTTATGTTCAACCCCCATGTTATGGATTCACCTTATGATATGATCCAAACCTTAAGGATCCATATCCTCAACCATAACCCTCATTTTCTCATGGTGGTTGTGCCTCTCAAGCCTATATATTAAGAGCTTTCCAAGGTGAAGGGAAGAAGAAATCGGTGAGAGTATCATCATTTTGATCTTGGTAGATTTGTGAAAGGGGTTGGATGAAGAGAGAGATTGGAGACGTGGTTGCTACATCAATCATGTTCTTTAAGTTTTATCCTTTTGGTTCTCATTGAATATACTTGGCCTATTTCCTTCAATCTTGTGTATTCTTTCATATGCTTTTCTAATTGTTTCTTCAATCTTCATAGATGGATTTGTTTTACCTAATCAACTAGAGTAGGAGGTACTCATTTCTCTTTTCTCCCCATTGTAGGTATCAAGTTGCACCAGGGAGTTTGAATATCAAGCTCACGGATTGGAATCAGTGAGGATAAACTTCGTAAACAAGTACATCATTCCCTTTCTCCCTCTCTCTTTTTGATTGGTTAAAATGAGTTTAAAGGGATGTTAGGGTCCAATTGTAGTGTTTTTGTCTTGGTATAGGGGTCTAGTAATCCAAGGGAGATTCCATATGTCCGCAAAAGAAACATTATGTAATAGAATGAGGCATCGCATGAAGTAGATTTTTTCTTTAGGGAGGCGTTTAGAATCCATAGGATGCCTAAGTACATTGACCAGGATCGGGACAACACATTTCTCATGACATTTTGGCAGGAGATATACATATTAGCTGGCATAGATTTTATCGGTGTAGCACAGTTGGAGTTGGTTGGTATGAGGAATAGAGGATTCCTAGTTTGGATGTGGGTTCCAGGAACTCATATGAGTGATATGTGTCATTTTTGGGACACTCATAGAGGATATGAATGGGCGCATGTTATATGGCAGGATAGATTTTCTTTACCCGGGACTGTTTATGCCAATGGACATGTAGACTTTGGTTCCATCGAGGCGCATATACAGAATATGATCCATAGTAGTGGAATCAGTTCTTCTAGACATTATAGCTTGGGTTTCTAGGAGTGGAGGCTGGAATCTAGACATGAGGGTCAGACAGTTATTTTCAGAGCTGCGTAGCATTAGCATAATCATTCCTCGAGGAGATTATCTTGGCACCCTGGGACTACAAGTTTTGACAGCTTAGCATCCAAAACAGATGAGATGACCAGTTTTTATTTTTAAGAGTTTACTCTTGGGATGCTTAGAGCTGGTTTCTTGAAGGAGTGATATTTTTAGGAGTTGAACAAGTTTATGCAGCTTATGATCGTTTGGATTATCGATGATAGTGAGATGGATTCTTGTAGCATCACCTTGCATATCAGTGCTAAGAGAAGAGAGTGTTTCACATCATCTAGGAAGATCCAAGAGAGGTTCACATGAAGAGGCCTCGGGGATGATGTAGGGGAGTTAACGAATTGTCAGCAGAGCAGTTTGAGGCACACTCATTCCATAGTTTGGATGCAGTATTTGGCCATTTTTGGGCGAGAGTGGAAGAGAATGTGGGCATAATGCATCACAGGTTTACCGAGTTTACAGTGGAAAAATAGTATGTTTGCAGTGATTGAATAGTTCACATACTTCCTGATGATATATTTTAATTCTGGGGTAGCACAGGTGATTGACCTATCTAGTGGAGATATGTCTAGATTCCATGAGCAGCCTAGAGTCAGTGTTAGTGATTAGGAGAAACTTCCTTTTTTGACATTTGATATTGAGTATGGCAGTGGATTTACAGGTCATGACTTCACTTGGATGACTATGCAGGATATTCATGGTAGTAGATTCATCCCTTATGGGTCTTTCATGTGGGAGTACTTGGGGAAGAGGGGGAAGACTTGGCATAGTGGTGGGGTGGTTATGATTAGAGTAGTGTAGCATCAACATGGTGGTTCTATTCTGAGATTAGATTAGGACCCTAGGATTTCAGTAGTAGAAAATTCAATAGTTGACATGAAGGCGAGAGCCAGTATTTTCTTTCATGAAATTGGTACGCTAGAAAAGTCGATCCTTGAGGGATTGATCGAGTTGTTGCAGGATCGAGTGGCCTTACTTGTTGGAATTTTCAGGATACCTATTATGTCAGTACCTTATCAGACCACGTCTTAAGTGGAGGATGCTTCACATCTTGCAATGTGGTTTGAGACCATGGTATCACTTTCAGTTTCGGTCTGGATCAGTCGATGGAGCATCAGGTCGTGATGAAATTTCTTGAGGAATATAAATATTTGGGAAGGGAGGATTTTTCATGTCCCCATTTTTTGGTTCCCCTATTCTGTAGTGGAAAGGAATTTAGTTCCTTTTCAGGGACGAAAAAAATATTCAAAAAGGGGTCATGTAATGTCACTTAGTTAGGAGATGTTATGTTTTTAAAGTGACATTAAGGAAATAATGTAACTTTAGATTAATAAGTTTCTTAACCATTATTAAAGTGACTTTTAATCTTAAAGTAAAAGTAAAAGGGGAATAAGGTTCACAATTGATCTAGTCAAAAAAGGGGGAAAGTTCTAGAAGGCATGGAAGAAGGATAAAAGGAGGGGCAAAGATTCATTTTAGGATTATGATTTGATCTCGCATTTTGGAAGTTCTCTTGGAGCCATTCTTTCATTAGGGGTTATCAAATTTGTTCCATTGTTGGTTTGGTTTTAGTGATGTAATATCCACCCTAGCTATACAAGAGGGGAATCCATCCAGGATTTCCATTGGAGATTCAATTTGGGGTTTGTATTTGGCGGGAGGTATATCGGCTTTGCATAGGGGATTTGTGAAATTATCCGGAGGAGGTCGATATTATTTTTTGCAGGTACCAGGAGGGTTTGGGGAAAACATGACAGGAGACATCCTCGTTGGTTGAACATGAGGGTCCCACGAGGCCCTGCTTGTCACCCAGCTTCGTCCCACGTGAATCCTTGCAAGATGAATTTGCTACTAGGAGGGTTTTGGAGGCATCCTCATTGGTTAAACAACCTCATCCCACGAGGCACTGCTAGTCACCTAGCCTTGTCGTACGAGGACCTCTACAAAATAAGGTTGTAGAGATACTTAGGTGAGGTGGTCAAACCACTGCAGTCAATATCGAAGTGGAAAGAGGTCGTGAATAGTAGTAATTTCGTTGTAGTAGGGCATCAACCACCTAGTGGGGTTTTTTTAGACTCTTAGCAACCACTAGAGAGGTCATACCATCTACTGGAAGATTTCAAAGAACTATACCAGGTTTTGGATTTACAAATTTGTGTATTTACAGTTGCTTTAGCAGCCATAGACTTATATTGTGTGCTCAATATTTCATTCATAATAAAGTTCCATATTATCTCTTCCATTTCTAGTGTATTTAGTTGAGTGCAACATGTTTTATAAAATATTCATTATGGGTATACTAGAAAATTGTTTGTGAAAAGTACTTAATCAGTTTAATAACACATGTAATGCAAGTATTTGATGAAAGTACACAACCAAAACTACATGTTTGACAACAAACCATTATTTTCCTAGCATATTCCCATTGGGGATATTACACCATTTCAATCATGTTCTTCCATCACAGAGTTGGACCACCAATTGTCATAAAATTCTTACAAGACACGTGTAGTTATGACACACATGATCCATAACACTCTAACAAAATTTCAAAACGACTAGTGTTGTAGCAATGTGAGTTACAACACTGGTGTTGCAGCAACATGAGTTGTAGCATTGGTGTTGGGCAGGATGTTTTGGGAATGGAACAGTGAGAAGAGACAAGGTACATGGAAAAGGAAAAAGATCAAGAAGATCAAGAAAGAAGAGAGAGGAAAGAGGAGAAGATGGGGGACAGGAAAGAACATCTAGCGCAAAATCCAGGAAAACCAGTCGAGTGTGGGTTGTATCCAGCTCATAATGAGTTGTCTCCAGCTGAGCATGAGTGGTAGCCAACTCATTATGAGCTGGAAAAATAACCTGAGCAAAAGATATAAATATGTAAAATATCCGTGAATTTAAGGGTTGTTTTTGTTGTGTTTGTTGTAATATTTGTTGAGTTTGCAAGGTCTAGACAGAAAGAGAGGTTAAGAGAGTGGAACAGTGTAAATAAAATATAGTTGTGAAGAATATTGTATTTTAAGCATCCATTGTCGCACAAAGCACAATCAAGATACTCAAATATAATAAAGAAGTCAATCTTTTGTGGACGTAGCCCGGAGGGGGGTGAACCACAGTAACTATGTGTATAATTGTGTTGTTGGATGATCATTAATGTCTGTAATGTGTTAATTCTTTTCTTTAATATGGGTGAACGTCAATCTATGCTGATATTGTTGATAGACTAATGCACAGTAGACACAATTATATGATTAACCACTAAATAACATGAATATGAACTTATATGCATATATAATTAAGTAACGAGTTCAAATTAACTAGGATCTAGTGCACAAAAGGATCTTGTAGGTATGACAAAGCGGTTTTCCCATGTTTCCCTCCCCGCTATAGAATCTTGGTTCCTGCAAATCCCATAAAGATACCTCGAGTGACACTTCACCTGCTTGCAGGTGATGCTGAAAGGGTCGGTGTCTGTAGGGTTTTGTTGGACTAAGTAACATGAATCCAGGGTCTTGAACCTACCTACGCACATGCCAACAAATGGTTTTGTTGTCGGGACCCAGAATCTGGAAGCGAGGGAATGTTTTGGATACCAACGAGGAAGGAGATAACCGAATGGATAGAACAAAAGGAACAAGAATTTTCGTAGAAGGAGAATAAAAAACCTTTGTTAAAGAACAATCAATGGTTGCAAACGTATGTGTACACAGACTTGCATAAGATCTTTTTCGGAAAATTTCCTAACCTTTTAGCAAAATGGATGGAAATATTTGTTGAAAATACCAGTAGACATAGACCATGTGCGCCAAATAACTAGACTCCTGAACTAGTGGAACAAGTGAACTCAGTGGACAACATAACTTCAGGCACAGTTGATTTTTGGTTGGATAGTATATCAGGAGGCTACATAATAGAATTTTCCATAGAATGTACCATGTCTTATAGTGTCGCAGAAAAAGACTTCTTTAAAGGCCCGCGAGGAATATTCATAAAATCGTTATCTACCTGGATAAAAATGTTGCAATGCGATAAAGAAGTGATGACAATGGAATTGGATAGCTAAATAAATTTTCACACACATAGGGACTGGGCTTGTTGACTAGGATCTGATCCGAGGGTAGGAAAAATGGACGAAGGAAGAGGAGACTGAGAGTGTAGGAGAAAGAGGAAGGGATATCAAAAGGAGAAGATGAATTTGGAGTTTTGCGTAGTTGGAGAAGGTACAAGAAGTTGAGAATTGTGGATGAAGAGAGAAAGAAGCGCAGTGAGTACCCAAAACATCACATATATGCCCATGTCATATAAATACAATAAACAGAAATAGAATAAGAAGATATCTAGTTCAGTCCAATTATAGAAGAACCAATAATTCCTTCCCGAATTGAGTCATGGGTTGAAACCACAACCTTGTGTACATCACTTGAATCTAAGACAACATTCAAAGACATCTCCAGAGCACTTGTAATCAGTAGGGGAAGTCATAGAAGTAGTAACCACATTAGTGGTAGAAGTATAGGTAATCATAATCAACCAGCATCACCGGGAAGGGATCCTACACACAGTAACATTGCAGGAGTAGATAATACACTAATATTACAAGAGTTCAAAGGAATTGGATCGGAAGACCCAGAACAACATATGTTCATATGTGAAACCTTCTAGACTACAAAGAATGTCCATAATGATAGTTCAAATATTGCGCAATTGGAAACAACCTTTAGAGGACACGCTCTAATTTGGTACATGAAGCTCCAAAGTACCACACTACTAGGTCAGACAAGGGCATTAGCAGAGATCACACAAGGATTATTAAAAGAATTCAAGAAACCAAACTCTAAGTCACAGTACATTACTGATCTCAAGGATATCAAGCAAGTACATATTGAGTCAGTATGGGAGTTTGATCATACATTCAAAGATGTGATGGGGAGGTTAACATTCCAAATACCCAGTCAGCAACATAGAGAGTGGTTCATTGTAGGCTTGCTACCTGACTTCTGCAATATGTTAATATAGCAAAATATTATGTCAAAATTGTAATAATTGTAGATTGCTATGTAGTTGGAAGCCTCTTTGGTTAGAGACAATAGCGGAATGGCGCAAATACAAAATCAACTAGTTGCATTAACAATTCAATTAGCATAAATCATGAAGAGGAAAGAGAAATGGGAATACATTTGGTGCACCAAATGTAGGACTAAAGGTCACCACAAAGATCAATGTCCAGCCTTTGTGCAGTACTTAGCAGATGGAGCACCAAACCCACTACCAGGAGGAGGATACTATGAGATATTCAAGAAATGGGGACATGACCCCCATGAGTGCGAGTTATTACAGAAATATTAGAGTACCCCAAGAAGATTATTCTGTAAATTTTTCAAATCAGTGGGACATGAAGACAAGGATTGCCATGCATTCGATATTATGAGGGAGTGCACATCATATATGTATAGGATTCAGAAGGAGAATGTTGTGGTCGAAGGGGGAGGGAAATATAATAATCAAAGAGGATTTAATCAAGGAAACTAAGGAGGATTTTGTAGGGGTTGAGGTAAAGAAAAATTCAAGAGAGGAGGAAGAGGCCCCATAATATGCTATAATTGTAACCAACCATGACACCTAGCACGGGATTTCCAAAATCCCTACATGACATGGACTTACTTTCGGGCGTTAGAACATGCGACAGAGGATTGTCCAAAACCACTGGAAAAATGGCAGGCCAGAGTTAATCAAAACTAGAACCCGGAAATTCAAAATATATCCATCAAGATACAGGATGAAGGACCCAAAATAGTGGTCATTATGCACGGAGGAACCAAAACATGGATGGATGCAACCAATGTAAGGAAACAGGTTGAGCAATGAGTAAATAAAACAACAACACCTATGGTAGCATTTGACCCATAAGAAGAGAAGGATACCTATAAAGAGGCAAGGAAAGAACTCTTGCAAAAATACTAGGCAATGTCCACATCATCTGTGCCACCTATGGGGGATATGCATCCCATTGATGACCAAACCATGATCAAAGGATCATTGGAGAAGATAAGTACCTTAGGAAAAATTTTGAAGAGTTTCCTAGATTTATTCGAGGATAAAAATGCATTGCATACATTATGCTCTATGATCGATCACGTTTCTCAATGAAAGGTAGTCACTAATAAAAAATAAAGTATTGAACCAGCTACTATGCAAGAAAAGAACCAATGGAGAGTTTAGGTTCATTGAGCAGATTGGAGAATCCAACATAGACAACGTGATCTTAGACTTGGGGTCTGATGTGAATGTGTTACCTAAGCAGAAATGGGAAATGATAGGAAAACCCAAGTTAGTTTGGTCACCCATTCAATTGAGATTTGAAAACAAGTACAAAATAGTACCTATTGGCATATTAACAGTAATAACGGTGAATATAGATGGAGTGCGCAGTGTCGCATATTTTGAAGTTATTGAGATTGTGGATAATAGCCAACTATATCCAGCGCTAATGGTACTAGAATGGGCCTTCAATAACCAATCCATTATCAATTTGAAAAGGCGAGAGATGGTATTTTAAGAAGGAGAAATGAAATTTAATGCACCATTAGACCCAAAAGAAGGAAGGAGGTACATAGAACTAGCGAAGGGTGATGAAATTGATAACCTGTACAACATGACTGTGAGGATGGACGACTATGTTAACCCAACCGCAAACAGTGCACTGAGTTGGAGAAGCATCATTTCATGCACATCAGACTCAGAAGAAAGTCTGGAAAACTAGCAGCAGAGGATGCATGAAGTCTCAACACGACGATGTGCACGCATGACCAAATCAGTACGCTACATTGAAATAGAACTAAGCAACCCACCTAAGTATAATAGGTTGACATATATAAAAACATTTGTACAAATATTTGAGGCAAAGGTACTGAAGCAACAGAGGATACTAGCACTAGACATTGTATTGAAATCCACCCCAGCAAGATGGTGGGTGACACACAAAGAAAACATAGGAGACTGGAAACAATGTAGGAGACTAATCAAGGTGATATTCAATACCGATGAGGGAGACATGGCGCAGAAGTATATCGGGGAAGGAAACCCAACATATCATGTTGTGTAGTATGAAAAATCATGGAAATAGATCCCAACGAAAGAATGGACACACAGGATCATACATACCCTAGATACCATCCCTAAGAACCGGTACCTAGAACTAAATATGCACAAAGATACAGCAAACTGAGTCTGCCCTAATAAGTACAGCACAAAGATACATGACTCAATAATTGTAGGTAACATTTACCTTTCAGAATGAGTCACCCCTAATAATTACAGTGCCACAAGAGATTAAACATGAAATCTGTGTTGAAGAAGAATCAATGGAAGTAATATATGTATGTATTGTACAAAATGCCTCCATGAAGGTTCACAGGTTATTGGAATGTTACAATATGGCATAGAAGGATCAGGATGATGAAGATCCTCGCAACATCCAAGTACCAAAAATAGAGGGGGAACAAACAGTAGAGGGCCTAGATATGGAATCCAAAACTTACGCGCAGCCAGTCATGACATGAAAATTTAATATTGGAACAGAATAAAATCCTAAGTTTGCACAGATAGGAGATTATTGGGATGAGGAAACCGTAAAAAATATAGCAAGTATAATGTGTGAATACCAAGACATATTCCCCACGACATTCTCATAGATGAAAGGGATAGCGGGTGAGCTAGGGGAGATGAGGATCCCACTGAAACTAGGGGCTAAACCAGTGAAACAGATACCCTACAGATTGAACCCAATATATAAAGAAAAAATGGAGGAAATAGATCACATGCTAAAAGCAAGAGTCATTGAACCGGTCAAGGAATCAAAATGGATAAGCCCCATGGTATTGCATGAAAAGAGAATAGAGGGTATAATAATTTGCATCGATTTGAGGAAATTGAATGATGCATACTGTTCGCGGACAAAAGATCACCAGGTGAGCAAAATGGAGACCGCTCTGCATGCCCTGTTAGGTTCACCAAGGCAGAACATCTGTGGCAGCAAGAGTTAACAGAAAACAGAAAACAAAACAGAATACAATCTATCTAACAACTGAAAGCAAATAACAATTCGAAAACAAACAAAAATATCAAACATGAGACAAGGGAGTTGTCAATGGTTCCAGGCTTGATCTATTAGCAAAACCAGAGCACACGCTGAAGACAGAGATAGGGGTTCCCTCTCCCTCCAGCGGAAGGTCCTTCGGGGCCCTCAAGACTATGCTTTCCTTACAAAACGAGTAGAACTGAAATGAGTGGTGAAAGAACTCTGAGTTAGGCCGCTGATGGATGGCTTGTCAAAGACTGAGCTATGAATCTGGACAGCGTAACTTTGCTTGGAATTCTCTGCTGAAACAGTGGGTCTTCACGGCTATTTATAGCATTTTTCCAGGCGGTCACGTAACCAACTTCCGGTGTGAACACGGACCTGTTTAGGGTTCACTTAGGCCATTAATTCGCTGAATTTGCAGAGCCGACCCTGATTTGAGGGTCAAATCATCTCGGGGGCCGGTCCATAGGCGGTCGGGAGGCCGACTTATGCATTTAATCCGTCGTATTAGAAAATGCACGGGTTTTTGTGTTGACAGGCGCGCGTCGGGGCGCGCATGCGCTGATAACACGTTTTTGTCCCGCGCATATGCGCGTGCATCAAGCTGTTGTATAGCGCCCTTCAATTTTTGGTTACTTGGTATAGTTTTTTACCCTTCTAGAATGTTGTGAACTTAATTCAGTGCCATGAATGACTTCATTGTTGTTTTGATGATGTGGAGTTCTTGTCGCCATGTGCAGACGAAATTTCAGTGATAACAGATGCCCCCTGATGGATGAGGTTAGGAGCATACG
>ML778329.1:129355-147323 GCA_009831015.1 Picea engelmannii
ATTTCATTGAAAAAGAGTCAACACATATCGGGACAGATGGCTTATCCGATTCATTAGGAGAAATTGATATTAACAGGTATCAACTGAAGGCAATAGAAGAACTTGAAGAGAAGAAAGCTGAAATCTCTAATATCACAATGGTTCATATGGCAGAAATCGAGAAGCTAATGATAGCTTCCAGTTCAAAATTGGAAAAAGTTAAGTCTACAGAGAGAACAATTACAAATCAGTTGCCAGAACTACAAAGAAATTTCTTCTCATTTGAAGAAAACGAGATACCTGAGGCTCCTAAGGCCTTAATGAACTTTTTAGAGAAACATGTTCAAGCAGCTGAGACAGATGAAGAAGGTTCTTTGATTCAGAATTAAAACTTTGTGCATATTTCTATTTTTAGTATGTTGTAATAAATTATAAACGGTTGACAATAGTTTATACAACCGAAAGATTAGGAAGTTGGTTAGTTACCAATGGAAGTTTTGAACAGAAATGTATAAATATAATTTCGAAAGGCTGAAACAAGGCTTCAGAATTTTTGGGAGAAGGTCGATTATTGTACTACCAGTTTTAAAGTTTATTAGATTTAAATTCGCAACAAGATTCTGGATCTTGCAATTCATGACTATGTTCTTTCCCTTGTCTAATTTCATCTGTTAAATATTCTTCTTAATGTATGTTTCTAGCAAATAAATCAATTGGAAGTTATAGGCAATTGTTGTTTATGTTGTCTGATTGGTTTGGATGTTGAATGCGTTACAGTTTTTCCTCTGAGATTGCTTCAGTGATCTTAAGACCTGTAACCTTCTGTTCCTTAATATTTTCTTTTGTTAGAAATCCTCTGTCTCATTCATTATTGTTAACGAAAATATAAGATTCTTTCCAGATTAAAGCCTTATATTTCTTTCTGTTGTGTTTCAATGTTTACAAATTCAAAATTGTCACAAACCAGGAAACGACCTTAATTGTGTCTTTACTTTTCTGTTTTAGGTTTTAAAGTTGTTTTTTTAACATCTTCTCCGAAAGTCTGAAGTAACAAATCATTTAAAATCCTCCTTTATAAACAGATAAAATCCTATTACCTATGACAGTCCCTAACAGTAGACAACCAAACATAGAACCTGGTCTACAAGATCAAACTAGCATTGCATTAAACCTATTTAACACCATCTTACAAACTGCAACAAATAGAACTGAGTTAGAAAGATCGTGGGCTGCAATCGAATGTGACATAACCATCCAGGAACAACAGGAAGCAAGACAAAGACAATTGAGAAACTGAATCTGATCTAGTTTTCTTTGTTTCTTTGTTTTAAAAGTATTATCATTTTTGGATGCCTAGACGGTGTGTTTTATAGCCTTAAAACACAAACTCTGGAACAACATGTCGTATCATCTAACAAAACTGACATAGAGGATACCCTTCCTCCTAGGGAGGCTTCTCTCATCTTTGACATCCCACTAGTCGCAGAGCTCCCCCCTCACGAGCCTCCTGCGAACTCGTCGACCCCACCAGTCCACGATTTCACCTCTCCCCAAGGCCATATCCCAGTTTGGGAGACAGTTCCCCAAGCCATTACTCAAATCCCCTTCTTTTACCCTCCTCTAGGTGTACAATATTTCCAGGTAGTCGCAAATCTTACCCTCCCTAATATGGTGTTAGAAATTCCAGTTTGGTATTTACATCCACCCGAGATGGTCCCTCGACCATCCCTTCCCCCCCAAATGAAAGGAATCCCAATGACGATTCCCATACTCACTCCCACCATACCCTCTACACCCCCACTCACTACCCTCTCTGCCACAGCTGGGGGCAGATGAAAGAAGAAAGAGCCCACAACTTCACTCCCCCCATGCATCCAACCTCCTTGTGCGCTATGTGAGAAATATGGACACCAAACCAAGAACTGCCCATCTCTACCAGAGTTACGAATTTTGATTCCACTCAATCAAACTCCCTCAACACTCGCCACTATAGCAAGTACTGCCACTACCACCCCTCATTCAAGTAGTAAAGGGTTGCGAACCAAATTCACTTGTGCTATATGTTCAGAATATGGCCGTTATACCCACCATTGCCCAGCACTGCCACACTTTCGACAGACATTAGCCGCAGTATGCCAAAGCTTCTAGAGAGAACCCAGTCCAACTACTTCATCCCTACCAAAAATCACTGACATACATTATGTCACAACTTTAGTCAATGAATGTATGAAATGCCCTTTCTCTCTATGTGAATCCTTAGATCATTTTACATACCAGTGTCCTATGATCATTGAATACGGGCAACGCCAATTGACCCTGCTTCAAATACCCACATAATTGATGGTTGACCTTACCTCATCACTAGAGATTCTTCATCTCATTTCTCCTGAACCTGAGGCCCTCCCAATACCTCTGTGGTTCTTGGATGACTAGGATTCACCCCCAAATCCCCCCAATTCTCCCTCTCATTTCCCTACGGAAATTTTACATCCCCCTACCATGGGTACTCATTAGTACTTCGATATTTGGTTCATGTTGAGTGAACCATCGCAATTTCCTTGTGTCATTCCCCCTGCTTCTTCATCACTAGGGGGCAGCCACATGACAACAGTCACCGATATCACTCTTCATGACCCCTTGTATTCTCGCCAATTCCACTGTGATGAGGAAATACTAGAAGAGTTAAACAACCCTAACTACCCATGGGATGCGCTACACCACCAAGCGCTCTTCTTTCCACATGAAGCCTCCACGCCTCCTAACCAACACCCCATATACGTGGTCGAAACCAAGGATTTTATCCCATCAGGGCATATCGAATGGTTCAACAACCCCATTCCTGCCATGGATTCTTTTGAAGAAGGAAACATGGCCAACATTTCCCCGACCATCAAAATCGACATTTCCATAAAAAATGGCGTCATCAAGGAAATCACCATTGGAGCCACTTGTACTCCTTAATAAATCACCGCCTATAAAACCCTCTTCTAGGAATATCAGAATTTTTTTTCCTGGTCATACACAAAAATGCCTGGCCTCGATCCCTCTATCGTCGAACATCGCATCGACACCTGGCCCGACATTACACCAGTTCGTCAAAAACAACGACCACTTCACTCATCCAAAGCAGTGGCCATCAAAGCTGAGATTGACAAATTACACGCGGCTGGGTTCATATACCCCATCACCTATACATCATAGGTTTCCAACCCTGTACTCGTTAATAAAAAATAGGGCACTATCCGTGTTTGCACAGACTTTCACGATCTCAATCACGCATGTCCCAAAGACAACTTTCCAATGCCCTTCATCAATCAAATTATCGATGACTGCGTAAGCCACGAGGCTCTATCCTTCATGGATGGTTTCTCTGTTTATAATCAAATCCAAATCCACCTCGTCAATCAATACAAAACCACATTCACTACTCCTTGGCATACTTTTGCATATCGTGTCATGCCGTGTGGCCTAAAGAATGTTGGTGCAACTTTCCAATGGGCTATGACATACATTTTTGATGATCTGGCTCATATCATGCTCGCATACTTGGATGACCTCACAGCTTGATCCAAGAAACGTACCCAACATCTTGATGATTTACGGATCATCTTCCAGTAGTGTCGTCAGTACCACATCCATTTGAATCCCCTCAAGTGCGTATTCCGTGTCACCGCGGGGCGCCTCCTCGGATTCATCGTTTCCCAAAGCGGTATTATCGTGGACCCCCTCAAAGTCCAAGATATCACTGAAATTCCACCTCCCTGGAATTTACGTCAACTCCAGAGCCTACAAGGCAAGGCTAGATTTTTATGGCGATTTGTCCCAGACTATGCCACTCGCACACATGGTTTCCTTCGCTTACTATGTCATGACATCCCATTTTACTGGGATGAACATGCCCAACAATCATTTGACGATCTTAAAATCTTGCTCCCCAATGCCCCTTTAATTAGTGCACCTGACTACAATCGCGACTATATCCTCTACATATCAGCATTAGCTATTTCAGTGGCAGGAGTATAAACACGAAGAGAAACCAGTGCCCCCATCAATACCGAATTTCCCGACGAACACCTCTTTTACATCACTTCGGATGATCCTTGGTACGACGACCTCCTTGTCTACCTCCAAACTCAAAAGTTCGGTAACCACCTTTCACGAGATGATCGTCATTGTATTCGCCACCAGGCCCCCCACTACCTCCTCATCAGAGACATCTTATACCGGCAAGGGGTCGACACCATTCTTCGTCGATGCCTGACCATTGATGAGGCCGATAGAGTCTTGAACGACTGTCATAGCGACACATGTGGGGGCCATCTTTCAGGAATATCTACTGCTCAGAAGATCAACCGAGCAGGTTACTTTTTGCCTACCTTGTTTCACGATTGCATTCATGCCGTAAAACGATGCGAGAAGTTTCAGCTTTATGCCAACAAAGCCTGAGCACCATCTACTCTTCTTGATCCAGTCATCACTACCGACCCTTTTTGTAAATGGGGCATCGACTTCATGACTTGTAATCCCCCCTCCAACAATGGACACAAATACATTATTGTCGCAGTCGATTACTTCACAAAATGTGTGGAAGCTATGCCCACCTTCAACAATACCGCTGACATCGCAGCGTGTTTTTTCTTTAACCATGTCATATCCCGCTTTGGAGTACCACTCCAACTAGTTTCCGATCACGGGAAACACTTCGAGAATGAGATTTTTGTCGAACTCTCATCTCGGTTAGGATTCTCCCATGAGTTTTCCTCACCATATTACCCTTAGTCTAACGGACAGGTCGAAGCAGTCAACAAGGTCCTCAAGACCATGTTACAGCGCACGGTTAACAACCATAAGACCAATTGGCATCATATGTTATTTTCTGTGCTATGGGCTTACCGTACAACTGTGAAAACAACCACTGGTTTCACACCATTTCATCTAGTCCATGGGGTTGAGGCCACTCTGCCCATCGAGTGCGAAATTCCCACCTTATGCACTACAATTGAGATATTACCCAACACTGCTCCAATGGAGAAACACTTACTAAACTTAGAGTCCCTAGATGAAGATCGTCGATCTTTATTATAGAACAATGAGGCAGCTAAAAAATGATCAAAGGCCACCTTTGATTGACATGTCAACCTTCGCTCATTTCACAAAGGCAACCTCGTCCTTGCTTACGATATCGCTCACGATACCTTTGGTCATGGAAAATTTGAGTCACTCTGGCATGGCCCCTACATTATCCAACATTTCCCCACCAAAGGCGCATACATCCTAGCCTCTCCTGAAGGCCTCTCTCTCAAAGAACCCGTCAATGGGTTATACTTAAAGAAATTTTATGCCTAAACATAGCACTTCTACTTTAGGTTATTTCTTTTATAGTGTTTTTAATATTTTTTGTTCACCCCGCATGTCTAAACTATCATTTGTGCTATTGACAAATGCTTCCTCCACCGACCGACCACATCGGTTGCGCCGACGGTGCCAGCCATTGGACACAAAATCTCGCTTCGACCACCTAGGCTCTCTACACCCCCTCACATGAAATGCTCCATTCAAGCAGCATATGTTTGGTTTCAACGACCAACAACCAAGCCGAATACACTGCCATCATCGGCCTCCTGACCGATGCCCAACATCATCGTATTCGTCACCTTAGCATATTGCTCGACTCTCAACTAGTCATTCTCCAGCTCAACAATGTGTACCACGTACACAATCCTTGCCTCTTTCAAAGATACCTGCAGGTTAGACTTTTATCTCAACATTTTGATTCCATTACATTTACACATATTCCAAGACAATTGAATCAAATTACAGATAACTTAGCTAATATTGTGTTAGACTGGCATATATCACATCAATATACCTCTACACATACATAAACATATCAAAAACCTGTCACAACATATATAGACATCATCAACACATTAACAAAACACATGTAAACACCACATAGATCTCAAAATGTATACTCATGTATATATAAGATGGTCCACAGTGCCATCCAAATGTTTACATACAAAAATACAAGTATCTGCAGGCTAGTGAAGCACCTCGGTACAAAATGGGCTCACCAGCCTATATACAAAAATACAAAAATACATAGAGCACCACTCAAGGTGCCTCTAGAGAACCACCTCCTGCCCCTCCCTCAGGCGGTGGTCCCCCACCCACTACTGGTCCCTCCTGACCAAGAGGTAACTGTCCGGTCATAGCAACACCTACTACTGCTGCTTGTCATACCACGACCCGCCACAGCGGCGGAATCCCCACACACTACTCCAGGATGCCATCATCCTGGATATGTGACCACATGCCCTCAAGCACGCCCTGTATCACCGCCTCCAGGTGACAACGTATATCCTCAAAATACACTCCAGCATCTGCCGGAGGAGCATGTGATGGCCCAACACCTGGGTCATCAAACCGACGTCTCCTCGCTGCTCTCTCAGGCTCAGCTAGTCTCACCTCAACGTCCTCACGCCGATGTCTCTCTCCTACCCGTGGCCCTCCCCACGACAGTCTCTCCGGCTCCTAGCGAGCTGACGCTCTCAACAACTCAACCTCGCGCCCGCGAGGTGCCACATCTACACATACAAACAACCAAATGATAGTATCAACATCTATATCATATACATATGTCATGTTATCTCAAAAAACATATATATAAAACTCACAAACATACCTCGGTGATCAAAAACCTCCCCTGGAGGTAACACCATGTCCGGATTATCCCGGAAGTCAACATCAACATATGGGAACTACAATATCACCTAAGGTATCTTCCGCCACACCTGTGCCGCCTCAAACGTAAAGAAGTGGCCACCCTCGCCACCACCATGGAAAAGTAAAATAGTCGACCACTGCCTCAGTTGCGGCTCTCGTTCCCCAGGAGCACCCAATAAAATCCTAGGGTGCAACATCGACACCCTCTCCAAAAACCAAGCCACTAAGTTGGACCAAAAGGAAAACTCTCCTGTATCAATGGACCAACAATGGTCCAGCTGCCCTACCATCCTGGCATGCAACGTAAGCCCCCAGGTGAAGTGTTCACTGGCCAATACCCTCTCCATCACACTCAGTTGACCACCACTGATCCGTTGAGTCGCAAGCGACCCATACACTCTCACAATCATCGCTGCTATACAACGATGCACTAGAGCATCCATCGCCCCGATTCTCACAACAGAGCATGACATAAAGTTCTCCCTCGAACAAAACCTCCGACCCACTGTCACTAGCGCCACATCCCTAGGTAACACTGGCTCCACCGGTAGGGGCGTTCCCCGAAACGAGAGCCCATTCAAAAAATATATGTCCTCAACCGCAGTGAAGGCAATCTGCTCTCCCTGTACCATGAAACAATGCAGGTCCGGACTCCACATCCGGATAAGGAACTGCAGGAGATACTCCTATGCCCATATCAATGGGCACTCAAAGAACTTCAACAGCCCACAGGCTTCCAAAGTCGCATGAACCCTCGACTCCTCAATAGCCACAACATCTCTCAGCTGGGAACAATCCCGCTCTCACCAACCAACGGGAATCATGCAAAATGATCGCCTGAAGCCACATAAAATAGTCCTAGGTCAGCCACATGGACCATAAACAACATTAAAAAGATAAGTTTACACCCGTCAACCTTGCCTCCAAGGCGCAACTATTTAACCCACAGGCGCGCACACATGCGCGCCTGTTCACGCCATGGGCATGCACGTATGCGTGCCTGTACACTCCACAGGTGTGCACTCTGGCACGCTTGTCCATCCTTCAGGTCCGCATGTGTGTGTGCTTGCTCAACCTACAAGGGCGCCTTCATGCACCCCTGTCACGAACACAGGCACACATCAAAGCACGCCCATCCAATACACATCTGCACACATGCACGACTGTATAGCCAACATGCGCGCACATAATATGCACCTTTGTCCCCCTTACAAGTGCCCCCATGCACGCCTATCTGGTGGGAAGGCATGCACTTGTGTGCACATACTTCCGTATCTCCCACGCACGTGGGGGCCCACACGCATAAAACCCCCTAGACGACCCTCTGTATAGGCCCTACCTAAAAAAGGAAACCCTAATTCTATGCAGGATGATCAGACTACTAACCTGAAGCTCGCTGGTCCTCGATCAGATGCCTCATCCTCCTAGAATCTCCAAATCTCCTCTGAATACTTCTTGTCCAGTCACTATAGCAGCAAGTACAAATGAGGTGGCAATGTGGGCCCTACAACTATATATAAGCCTTTTCGCCCAACTTCCATTCACCATTTCGGGAGCTCCGGGTGTCCATTCTTTGATCCGTCTTCAGCCATGGGATCAACATCCCGTGATCTACATCACGACAGTCCCCGGGCCTCTTTTCATTTTGAGCCCCTGGGGTGCCATTTTTTTCCATACCCTGACCAGGTACACATGCGCATATTCAAAATTATCAAATAAATGCTCGTATGTTCGATTCTCTTCAGATATTGTTCACGTCGGGTATTTGGTTTTTATGTGTGCAGGTACTTGGTCATCATACATCAATTCAACCCCTTTAGGTATATACTCAGCACTGGCATGTAGTCATTCCCTCTGAATCTCACTGGCATCTCCAGTCACATCCTCTAGGATCCCCATCTCCGGCTCTGTAGTACCAACACCTCCATTTGCATCTTCGGTACTGTCACCCGGTAGCACTCTTACCCACATGAGCTGTCCCATTCATAGCACCCTTTTGCACCTTTGACACTCATGCTATTTTTCAAAACCCTTTAGGGATGGGAGTCCCGATAGTTTTCCATCATGTTGCGAATCAACCACATACTCCTTCTCCCCATTTTTCTAGCTTTCCCACTAGACTCCCAACTTATCTCTTCAAGGTTCTATTTTTGACTGCACCTTTGCAGTATCATGAACCCTCCATTTCATCCACAATCTGTTTGGCCCTCTGCAAATTTCCCTTCATTTCACCTACCTCATATAGAAACCCACCGATGGGGCCCCCACCCTCTACCATTTCTTCAAGAAAATTGTGCCCTACCTGGGCCAACCATGTTACATTGGGGCACCCATTTCTGTATTTGTACACTTATCCCAAATTATTCTTTATTTATTGTACAAACGCCTTTGTTTCCAACATTTACATTACCTTTTTGTCGTCACCCTTGGCGACCTTCTTCCCTTTTTTGGCAAAATGCAACCCTTTTCTCCCTTGGTTGGGGCACTCCTTATCATCTACCCTTGATGACATCATCCATATCCTCTGAGTAGCCCACAGGCCACTTACCTATGCCCTATGAGTTTGTTCACTTTGTCCCACCTCTGGCACAACTTATTCCCTGTCTTGTTGTCCCCCTGACACTTGACCTCGTTGAATGATTGCGTCCACTTTTTACCTCACATATACCCCCAACGAAGGGCAATCTTGAGTCTTCCTACATCTTGAATTCATCCATGTACCTTTTCCAAATTCCTAAACTCACCTAGTAGATTTCACGAAGCCCCTTTCTTCTGGGATTCCGGCCCCCCTTTTGTCGACATCAACACAGTTTTCCAGAAGGGCGACATTATCTTGACTCTCATTACCTTACCAATGAGAGCTCTCAGACGACACAGGGAGAACCACAATTGCTCCCCGCTTTTGTTGACCCCCATAACATTCGACGTCAACACTTTCTCATGTTACGGTGGGTCTTACTTTGCGACTATTGCAACTATTTCTTATATTCACCGAAGACTTCTGAACTTGGCTAGGCTATCAATGCCTACAGAACCCGTGATACTTCTTACAGATCTCACTACCTACTATTCAGAGTATGTTCCTCCACATAATTGTCTTCTGCCTTTATCATGACCGCCCCCGAGGGCGCTATAGTTGTCTACATCAACACTTCATTCCTCTTTTGAGTTACATGACACGAGCATGGGGCATGCCCGCCTCGTTTGTACACAGTTTATTTTTACACACCTTATGGAAGGTCGAGTTCTACAGGTTCCCTTCTCCCTCCAACGAGCAACTCTTACCAAACCCACTATCGCTCTCTCTTACAACAACACTCTCAGTAAAAGAAACATTGATGGATTTTGGCTATACGTATGCTCCTAACCTCATCCATCGAGGGGCATCTGTTATCACTGAAATTCTGTCCGCAAATGGTTACAAGAATTCAACATCATCAAATAGTTATGAGGTCACCCATGGACCTGAATTAACACAAAATCATTTCCAAAGGGTCAAAAACTATACAACTAGTGCAAAAATTAAAGGGCGCTATGGAGACACAGGGCAAGCGCACACATGTGCAAAACAAAAATGCAAGATTCACGCACATGCGCACGATGCACGACTGTTGTCGCAAAAATCCATGCACCTGAGAAACGACGCATTTATGAAAGTGGTCAGCCTCCCACCCACTTCTGGTTCAGCTTCCAAGTTGATTTGACACTCAAATCTGGACTGGATTCAACTGGGTGGCTGGTCAAAGACCTAGAAATGCCCTAATTAGCCTCTTTACACACTACAAACTACTTGGACAATACCTCAAAGGAATGCTATAAAAAGGCCATGGATACACTTCATTTTTCAAGGAATTTATAGCAAAGTTATCCTGCCATTATTCTCTTGAGGAATCTTCTATCCTTACCAAGAGTATACTTGCATCATTGCATTGGGCAATCCATCTCACCCCTTGAGTGGATTAGCAAAGAATTCTTTCACCATTTTCATTTTCATTTTCAAAGTTGTAAGAAGAGCTTATTTGTGGGGTTCCAAGAGCCCTCCCTTGGAGGAAGAAGGGACTCATAGTCCTCTTTCTTCTTGGTGTTTTCTTTCACTAATATCAGCCTTATCATTGGTGACATGGGTCTAATTGTTTTTTTTGTCCTTATGTCCCTATGCTCATTAATTTAATTGTTGTTTTATTTCTTAGTTTAATTCTTAGTTGTTCTTTTGTATTTCTTTCTCTAACCCTTTTCCTTACAGTTGTCCTGCTTAGCAAACCCAACTAAGCTTGCAAGCACCTCTATTTTTCTCACTAAGGTGACAAAAGAGGTGCAACAATGGGGGATCATGTATCAATTCTTAATAATGACTTTATTTAGGTCTTTGTAATCAATACATATTTTCTATGTCCCATCTTTCTTCTACACTAATACAATTGGACTCCCATAAGGTGAGGATCTTAGAAAAATGTGGCCCTTTTGGATGATCTCATGTATTTGAAATTTTATTTCCTCATTCTCCAAAAGAGAGCATCTATATATAGGGTCATTAGGTAAAGGAGCACCAAGTATCAAGTCAATTGAATGTTTGACTTGGTAGTGCAGAGGAACCCTCATAAGTGAAGCAAAGATATCCATGTATTCCTCTATGATCTTGTCCACCTTCTTTTGTTGTGTATGTTATCCCCCCATTCCTAAATATAAATAAGGAGATGATGTCTCGAGGTCCACAGGTTGCATACATGGAGTACAGAGAGGCATATCAGTAGGAAGCACCCTTCACTCACCACACATCACCATCTAATCGATGGTAGCAACATCCACCATACCCAACTTAGCCCACATAGGACAATAGGTCTTGGTTCATGAGGTAAGAAGTATAGTGTCGTGGTAAGTGCCATTTTAATATTTGAAGCATTTGAACATGTTGAAAATTATCCTTTCTTGATTTTGAAAACGTTTTCTTAGAAATTATGCCTTTTTCCTCATTTCACCTTGGTGGTTGACATGTTGTCCTAGTAAGTGGTTTTCCCTTTGGAAAAGGGTTGCTACTAGGGGGTCTCCTTGAAGGGATAATGTACCATTCCCACACATACTCATCACTTTCCATATTTATTTCCTTCCATTTCCCCATATTTTTGGTTTTCATGCATATTGACCCATGAAGGGATTGTACCTCATTTCATGGGAAGAAGGGGCTAAAAGATCAGATGTAGATTGCAACTTCTATAAAAGAATAAGAAAATAATTCTGAAAAGAAAGTGAACACAACAAATGAGGACCATCAAAATCTGGTCCAACTTTATCTCTACCTACTCAGTGCTCGCCCTGGTCCTAAATTGAAAATTCTAAATCTTGAAAAACCTTATAAAGGGGACTAGAAAATTACAAATAAATGAAAGCAGGGATTGGAAATATGGCTAAAAATGGGTCTGGGAAAAATGACACCTGAATAGTTGGTAACTCAAGAACAAGTATAGCCTCTATAGAGGCACCCATAAATGAGACAATATGAGCCCTTATATGTCAAGAAACCCCATGCCCAGAAGTCACACCCCCATCCACCTCATGCTCTTTATATGACTTAGAGAGGGTCCTCTTGGAAAAATATCCTTGAATTGGGGAATGATCTACCCAATAGGTCATCATGACACAAGTTGTATAAGGTATTTGAGAATTTGTTTATTTTGAAAAGGGGGGATTTGATGCATATGTTTGGGTGGTTCTTTTATTAAATATGGCTTACTTGGCATGATGATTGTGACTTGTGGACCCTTGGAGGGTGTACTTGTTTGTCTTTGCAAGAGCTTTCTAGATGAAAGCATGATTGTGGAGGCACAAGATTGCTTGGACCATCAATGGGGCATGAAGCCCATGGGTTGGACGATGTTCCCCCTCCTATTAGAAACTTGGGAGGATGAATGTTTCCTTTGGAGGAACTTGGACACCATGATATGATTATATTCTAGCCTCATGAACCTCAACATTGGCCTTGGAAGGCCTAAAACGTCATCTTCTATGCCCTAGATGTCACATGGAAGCTAGAGTTTTTGATGGGGTTCTCATGGTTGATGGTGATGTGACATGGTTCGATGGAGAGAGAGACACATGGCATGCATTAGAGAAGTTGGTGGTAGGGAACATGGCCTTTGGAGGCCCAATGATATTCACCAAAGGGATCAACGTCTCTCTTGGAGGCCTAACGTCACCCTTTAGGGCATGTCATCACCCCTAAAAGGGGGATTTCCTTATGTATTTGTGATTTTAAGTTGTACAAGGGAAAACATAGGAGGTCGTCCTCCCTAGTTTGTTTTTGACATCTCAAAAAGTGGACAAGTTGGTTTTAGGTGACCTCATAGTCATTTTATCATGATGGATTGAGAATTACATACATTCTTGGCTGAAATTTTCTCCCTACTTGGACAATTTTCTCTATCTAGCTCTCTTGGTGCATTGTGGATGATTTTACTTGTATTTTGGAGGAAGAATCTAGGCACTATCTCTTGATTCTTGTCTCTTTGCTATGGTGATGGAATATTCTTGGTAAAGAAGGGTTTTTCACGTTATCTCTTGGAATTGATAAGGAATTTTATGCATATTGTGTTGTTAATTCTTGTTTCAATTTTGATTTGGTCTAAATACTTGGAGGAGTATAAGGGCATACACCCTCCACGAAGATCTATCATTGTTGTCTTTGAAAAGCTATTTTTCAAAGGTTGCTACAAGGAGTAAAAGGTCTTACACCCTTGTAGATTTACCTTGCTAGGTTTTGTTTACTCTAAAGAGTAAAAAGGATTACACCTCTAGAGAAGTAAAAATACCTAGCTCATACACAAGAGACTCCATTACCCAATTGATAAGGCACTAATCTAATTTCATTGGAGATATAATATTCTTGCATTGGTATGCATGGAATTTTGAGATATTGCAATTATTCAAGTTGGATCTATTTCTACATGTTATAGGTTTTATTGTGCCCTATGGCCATCTTGATTGGACAAGTAATTCTATTTGATGTTATAAATTAATTATATAGCCATTAGGGCTGCTACAAAAACATCTCTCTTCACATATTGTTCACTTGTCTACCACTAAAAGTCAATAACAAGCTGCCATAACTGTTCTACTAATTGAATGCTATATTTTGGGTGGATTGTTTGTTGATTTTAGTTGGTAGAAGTTATTGTTTTAGAAATTGTTTTCTACAGACATAAGGATGTTACAATACTTGCAGATAACTCTAATTAACATCCCCTTAAAAGATACCAACCCTTGCTGTAAATATTGGGAATTTATCTAGTCATTTGTAGCTTTGTTTCCATCATATTGCACTAAGTTTTGGTAGACTAATTTATAGATGATATAACTTGTTTACCGTAGAAAATATATTTCCATACTGATGCAATTTGGAAAACAATATTACTTTCTGCATCACCATTGATTTGAAGTTTCTATTATCATCTATTGTCTTGTTCTGGGCAGGGCTGACATTGTTTTTCATGTACATCATATTTGGCAACCAATTACCCTCTCACAAGAGTAT
This sequence comes from Picea engelmannii, assembly GCA_009831015.1. Classification (NCBI taxonomy): domain Eukaryota; kingdom Viridiplantae; phylum Streptophyta; class Pinopsida; order Pinales; family Pinaceae; genus Picea; species Picea engelmannii. The sequence goes on from ML778329.1 coordinate 143,589, forward strand.
TTCCCAAGCTTCATATCTACATTCAAATTTGAACTATAGGGGAATATCTCATATCTTATCACTTTTCATCTCAATCCCCCTAGGGTCACCTGAGATTCCCCCCTTTTGGTGATTTTCATCATCACTAAAGTGAGGGGAGTGTTTATCTAAGGTGACAGTGGGTAAATACTCCCATATTTTCCACACCTTTGTGGTTTGGTTTGGATTTTCCCAAGCTACAATCTATTCAATAACATTTTGGTGTTGTTGTTGGGGAGGATTTTGAATCCTCTTCCAATCACTAATGACACTTGGAAAGTTATCCCAAATCCTTTCTCTAACTTGCCTGACGACTCCACCTGAGGGAAGTTCCCTCTCCTTTGACTCCACAACCTAAGAACCCACCTATATGTAATACCCTTTCCATCTTTTGATGAGCCTTGAGATCATATTTCGACTCCATTGAAGTATCATTTTAGACAATGGAATTATGGCACCAAGGGATGAATATTTTCCTAGAACTTACAGTATCACGAGGACACTTTTGCGGATGGAAGAGAAAAAAGTTGTTGATGAAGTTGTTGAGCATATGATGAATCTTGGGAATGAGTTACTTCTAGAAACTACTAAAGAACAATTTGATGAAGCATATCTTGCTAAAAGGAAAGCCCTTATATATGAATAAATGCTTGAAGAACATGTACATGAAGGTGAAGAGGTAATTAGTCCCAATGATACAATTGATCACAATATTGATTATTTCATATGTTTTGGGAGGCATAGGTGGGACATGGCTTGTATAATTTTTTATAAGAACCCCATTTATGACATTGAGAGTAGCTCTAAAATAAAGAATGTTGAGTTCTCTCCTTCAGTGAACTAGTCTTCATATTTGGATGATCCAGGTATTTGGCATGATGATATGAGCATAGATTGGTCTCATCCAACTAAGGATGAATTGTTGCAACGTACTCATGTTGATACCCAACCATACCTTGGGGATCATCCTTTTGAGGAATAATAACTACTATCTGATGAAGTTTATCAATAATATTTTCAAAGTGGTTTTAAATAATGGATTCCCACCTTTTCAGAAGTGGATACAATATCGACTCAACATAATTTGGAGACCTTTTCATAATTTTTCAATTCTTGTGCCTCCCAAAACCAATATGAGGATGTGTGTGTGAATATTTTCTCTTCGTCTCTCACTGGGAAATCCAAACAATGGTACAACAAAATCCCTCCTGTAACAATTACCACTTCAAAAAAATTTCAAAAATTCTTCATCGAAATATTTATAGAAAAATGAAGCTGTGATCATGTAATCGAGGATGACGATGAGCCATCATATATACGTAGTATCCCTAATCATAGATGGGTGGAACAAGCTTTTGGTTATTCATTCCAACAGGATTTTCTCCCCCCCACCCACCTCCATGGGCTGTTCTCTATTATTTGTTGCATACTTATTTATTCTCATGATTATTTTGTACTTGACTTATCCTTGTATTATATTACTAAGCACATGGGAAGATACCTTGAAGAGATACTGAGAAGGTGGTTTGATACATATTATTTTGGGGAACGATACGAAGGAAAAAATAGAAGAAATATATAAATATTAAATACATAGAGATATAGCAAGGAACACTGTAATACAATAAAGCTTAGATTCTATTAATGATTGTCTAAAATACAAAATACTGTAAAATGAAAAAACACACAAGCTAGCTAGAATGATGGTAGCTTATCTTTGAGAAGAGATGTTTCAGATATCCTCATTCGAAAGAAGATGAGTAAAATGAGGCTCCAAAGGCGTTGTCAACCTAAAACATAAATGAGAAAACCCTAAACATCCAAAACCCTAACCCCGTGAGATTGAATGCCAAAAGGTTTGTGGGCACTGATGGGGGTAGTTGATACATCAACTTACCAAGGGTGTGACTTTTGCATATGATCTCCATTTGGGGAGCTCGATACACTGTTAGAAAGGTATTAAAAATGAGTACATATTCCTTTTGGCCTAGCATCTACCCTTGCATACTTTCTAAGCATTGTCGAGCCCAAAAACATCATTTAGCGCCTCCAAATGGCCCTAGAAGTTTGGGACCCAAAAAACTGTAAAAAAAACATGCAAAAATGGAAATTCGTCTTTGATCCAATGGAATAGGTGGGTGGCCATCGATATCCACCTTGATCATGGTTTCAATGGCTATATGATTTCACCTGACATCCGATGGGACCCAATATTTGAGGGCCTTAGGCCTTAGGTAAGTAGGTAGGTCATCTTAATGTTGGGTATGTGTTATATTCTTTGCAAGTGTGTGTGTGGGCGCGTCAGATATGAAAAATGCGTCAAGCGATCCCTTGTAGTAGTGCTATTTTTGTGTCATGTGCACATGGCACTTTCCTAGGGGGTCGCTAGGGGGGGGCAGGTGTTATCACTGAAATTTCGTCCGCACATGGCGACTAGAACTCAGCATCGTCTGAAGTCATTCATGGCACTGGATTAATTTCACAGCATTGCAAAAGGGTAAACAACTATACAAAGTAACCAAAAATTGAAGGGCGCTTTACAGGAGTTTGGTGCGCGCGCACATGCGCTTTACAGAAACGTACCATGCGCGCATGCGCGCACGACACGCGACTGTTAGCGCAAAAACCCGTGCACCTGCTAAACGACGCATTTATTGAATTGGTCGACCTCCCAACCACTTATGGACCAACTCCCAAGCTGATTTGACCATCAAATCTGAGCTGAATCCACATGGTAGGCTGGTCAAAGACCTAATTGAGCCCCAAAGAGCCCCTTTTCACACCCCAAAGGAGTTACATAATCACCCAAAGCTATGCTATAAAAAGCCATGAAGAAACATAATTTTCTCAAGGAATTTCATGTAATGTTATGCTGCTTAGATTGTTTTAAGGACTCACTCCTTGACAATAACACATTAGCACCATTTCATTGAGCTATCCACCTCTCTCTTGAGTGGATATGCTTGGAGTTCTTTCACCATCATTCTCATTTTCTTATTGTAAGGAGAGCAAGTTTGTGAGGGCCTCAAGAACCTTCCTTTGGAGGAAGAAGGAACCACAGTTCCCTTTCTTCATTGTGCTTTGATTTCATCAATAGAATAGCTCAAAAAAATTGGTGATATTGGTCTTGTTGTATTTGTTATTTCTTTTTTCATATGCTTGTAGTTTTGTTTTTATTTCTCTAACCCTTTCCTCTACAGCTGTCATGCTCAGCAAGACCCAAATGGGCATGTAAGCACCCTTTATTTGCTCACCAAGTGACAAATTGGGTGCAAACAGATTGGCAACCATACTGGGGAGAAGGTATCAATTCCTCCCTCATTTGGGTTTATTTTTCTTTCCTTTTGGTTTCATTAACTTGCAGGTGCACAAACCGGCCTCTGCCGACCTGCTAACCAGTCAATTCAAGGGAGAATTGAGAGAAATCCATCCAGATTTCTTCTCTCGGCCATTTGTCACAGGTGCGCGAGTATTTTACCCCACAGACACGCATCGGGCACGCATGCACCTTTACCGCAGTCTGTCTCTGCGCGCATGCGCTTTGTCTCTTGATTCTGAACGCGCATCAGTGCTCTGCACGCGCCTATCTACACTAGAGGCCGTGCATTTTGCACAAAATTTTACATAGTAAGGTCTTGGATGTGGGTGTTGGGTACGTGTTATATTCTTTGCACGAGTAGTAGTGTCTGAGTGCCTGCGCCGGGCGTGCAGGGGGGT
>ML778329.1:178551-191842 GCA_009831015.1 Picea engelmannii
CCTTAAAAACATCTTCTAGGTCACTTTGCCCACTTTCCTTATTTTAGGGTTAACCCAATTCTAATTTCTCCATTAAATTTATTATTTAAATAATTTATTTTGTATTCACTTTGAATTATAGTACACTCATCAATTCACTTTATCATTTACCTTCTAAAATCTCTTAAACCACTTTGACTACTTGGACCTTTTGGGGCTTCTAGATGACATAAGAGGGTCCTCCAACTTCGTAAGGCCATAACTCTCAAACCGTGAGGAGTTATGTGATGTTCCACATACCACCAGAAATGGAATGACATGTACCATCCATATAGAATAATATTACTTGAAAATATATCAAAACTCATACCATTATCCATAAAAAAAACTTGGGTCCATTACCCAAACCCGGGTTCTCCAACTTCTCATGGCCATAACTCTCTAACCGTGAGGAGTTATGTGACGTTCCACATACCATCGGAAATGGAATGAAAAGAAATATCCATATAGGATAGTTTCAATGAAAGATTCACTGGCCTTCATCTCATTATTCTACAAATAAGAACGGGTTCTCTAACCATACTTCTAGGATAACTCAATCCACAAAGCGTCTTCCCGTGAAGGATTTCACCATAAGGGGACCACTTTGGAGTTAATCCATTTCTACTTATTATCAAACATGACAAGACGATAATGAGTTATATTTACATCAAAAAATCTTGGGTCCATTACCCAACCTTTGTGCTACAGGGCTTTCTTCAAGGGTTGACATCAATGACAACCAACCTTAATCAACAATCTCTCCCTTTGGCATTGATGGCAACACTCTGATGAAATACTAAAATCATATCACTCATGCTCCCCCTAGAACCATGCCTCTATCCTATGCATATAATAAATATTCTCCCCCTGGAACCATTCCTCTATCCTCTGCATTTGATAAATCTCTCCCCCTTTGTCATCAATGGAAAAGGTATCTTTCCATCCGGGGCTACTCCCCCTGACTAAACTGTCTTCTTATGGTTCTTCCTTGTGTACATATAAGACATATAAGATAAACATTCAAAAACATTCATTTTGGAGTAGAAATATCTCTGAGTCTCTGGAAAATATACTCAAAGGATTCCCATGGAAGTGGTTTTGTAAATATGTCTGCCACTTGTTCTTTTGTGCCCACATACTCAACTCTGAAGTTCTTTTTTGCAACCCGTTCTCATGAAAATTGATACTTGATTGGAATGTTCTTTGTCTTTGAGTGCATCACCAGATTCTTTGAGATACTGATGGCGCTTGTATTATCAAAATAGATTGGAATGGGCTCATCATACTCAACCTGTATATCTGTCAGAGTTTGTTTCATCCAAAGAACCCATGTACAACATGATGTTGCTGCAATGTATTTTACCTCAACTGTAGATAAGGATACTGATGATTGTTTCTTGCTTAGCCATGATACTAAAAACTCACCCAAATAGAATGCTGCTCCATTGGTGCTTCATCGGTCATCAATACAACCTGCCCAATATTCATCTGTGTAGGCAATAAGTGATAGATCATTTCCTTTTGGATACCATAATCCAAACTCTTATGTTCCTTTGAAATATCTGAAAATCCTCTTCATTTCTAATACATGTGATTCCTTTGGTGCTGCTTGAAATCAGGCCACCTGTCCAATTGCCTGCATTACATCTGGTCTAGATGTTGTCACATATAGTAGGCTGCCAATCATTGACATGTATTGTCTCTGATCTGTAGACTTCGAATCATCATCTTTGCTCAACTTGCAACTGGTTTGCATGGGAGTGATAACTGGATTGTAATCTTCCATACCAAACCTTTTATCATTTCTCTGATATACTTGGTTTTAGAAATAAAAATTCCTTGGTTGCTTTGGCGTATCTAAAGGCCTAGAAAGAAGGATAGTTCTCCAAGTAACGACATTTCAAATTCATTCTGCATAGCTTTTGCAAATTTCTGGCTTAACCTGTCGTCATCACTACCAAAAATAATATCATCAACATAAAATTCAATTAATAAAATATTACCTTGACTTACCTTGATGTAGAGGTTGCTGTCTGCACTTGCTTTTCTAAACCCTGCCTGCTGTAGATACTTATCTAGTCTAGAGTACCATGCTCTAGGAGCCTGTTTTAGACCATACAAGGCCATCTTTAATTTACACACATTATATGCATTTTCTAACAACTGAAATCCTTCTGGTTGTTCAATGTAGACTTCTTCTTCAAGTTATCCATTTAGAGAAGCTGATTTTACATCCATTTGATACATTTTAATATTTTTGGAGCATGCATAAGCTAAAAGAAAACAGATTGCTTCCATTCTAGCAACTGGGGCAAATGTTTCTTCAAAGTTGATTCCTTCAACCTGTGCATATCCTTTACATACAAATCTAGATTTGTTCCTTGTAACCTGTCCATCTTCATTCAATTTATTCCTGAAGACCCACTTTTTGCCGATCACATTCTTATTCTTTGGTCTTGGAACCAATTCCCAAGTGTCATTTTTCTCTATTTGATCCAGTTTGTCATCCATGGCCATTCCAAGATTCATCCTTGCTGGCTTCTTCAAAAAATTTTGGTTCGATTGTAGATAAGAGTGCTAGGTGTGTTTTTTCTGGTGAACAAATTCTTCTTCTAGTCTCAACTCCTGCATCTTTGTTTCTGATAATCTGATCTGAAGGATGATTCTTCTGTACTCATTTACTGTGTATCTTTGGAGACACTTGTTGAACTTGCTCTTCTGCTTATGTCGGATTCTCTTCATCTTCCTCTTCTACTTCTTTTTCATCTTCTGCTTCTTCTTCTAAGGGCTATTTCATTGATTCATTTTCTTCCTTTGATTATGGTCTTCTTGTTTCATCAATTGTTACGTTGATGCTTTCCACAACTTTTTTCAATTTTAGATTGTAACACTTGTATGATTTCCTTGTACTTGAGTAACCAACAAGTACTCCTTTGTCCACACGAGAGTCAAACTTTCCCATTTTTCCATCTTCTCTTTTGATATAGCATTTTCTTCCAAAAACTCTAAAGTGCTTTACATTTGTGTAGTGACCGAAAATTAACAAATCCTAGTAAAATTCATAATTTAAACATTAAGAATATTCAGCATAAGAAATAAGTAATTTCTTTCAGCATATAAGCAACATAAATTAAATTTACGAACAACATGCTAATAATTTACATAATCATCACATAACTCAGCAAATTCAGAAATAAAAAAAAATACCTTTGCCTGATGCTACTTTCCCGCTTATTTGGTTGTCCTCCCTGCTGCTTTGCCCAACCTGTTGCTTGAACAAACCCTACCCAAAACTGACTAACCACCCAACTAGCTAGGAGCATCTTGTCTAGCTCCCTAGCTCCAGGATACCATAAGGAATCCTGTCCCCCGAGCCCAAAACCCCCAGCAACCTGGTGCCCCCTGCAATGGTTCACCAAAACTCCAAGACCAAACTCCTCAAAACCAGAAGATATCCAACAGAAATACAGACCTCCTCCCAATAATGCTCCTCCCCCCAATTTTCATAATCCTCTTCCGTAGGACTCTTCCCCCGTCATATCTCCCCCCTTCACTGACTCTCCTATCCTCCATTAATTACCTTATCCTATTCTTTATTACCTTATTAGATTCCTTTATTACCTTATCTTTCCACTTAATGCTTCTTTCCCCCCTGCATACGTAAAGTCTTATAAAATAATTTAAAATTTATTAATCTTTTAATTCATTACCCTAACCTTTAATAAGTTAATTAATTAATTAATTAATTAATCAATCAATAGTTATACACAATAAATAAATAAATAAATAAATAAATAAATAAATAATATTATTAATAACTAATCATTGTTTAACTAAAACCATATTAGGGCAGTTAATTATCTAATTAATTATACTTAATAAACCCTATGAAACTATTTAACCAGGGTTGTTACATACACCCACTCTTCAGTAAACTTCGTCCCGAAGTTAAAGTATTCTATGATACAAGGGAAAAGAAACATGGTTCACACATTCATAACAATTAACCGACATTATTAGTAAGTAAGCCAAGAAACTCATTCATACTAGTGTACATGTGCAAGAAATGCATGTGTAGCTAGTACATACAAGTCTCGTGCATTTACTAATAATCAATAACTATCACCCTTATAGTAATTTATGTATGCATCCAATCCAATCAACAAGACTATTCTTTTATAAAAGACATGAAACCAATCAAATATTTGCGAAATCCTTTAATTACAATTATCTAGTTCAACAATTTTATTTAGACAACTGTGGTTTAGTTACATAATTATGAATATTCATATATACACATTTTCTTTTTAGAAGGGAAAAACAATAAATTCCTCCATAAGACAAATCTCCATACTTTCTCAACTATTTCTACTCATCCTTCCTCCCTAACTTACTTCCATCTTCATTCCTATCCTTCCTCTGCTGGACTATATTGGAGCATCAACTATATTGACCTAACTCCAAATAGAACCCATAAGCGGAAGTGTCACTATCTCGACCAAGCTTCCCCAGCAGGCAACTGACAGTCATCATCACCATCCTAGGGGAGCGTGAGCTAACCCCTCCTAATCATAACTAGGGTCCACACCCTACAATGGAATCAGGGATGATTTTAAGGATGGAAAATTATTTAAAAATATAGAAACCTTATCGAATATTACTAATCCTTCATATGTCAACTATAAATGATTGACGATATTTTTGTAAAAATATTCAAATTTCTAATGATTTTATATAGTTTTTATAACATTTTGGCGATTTTTAAGGTGGAATAATTTTATCGTATATAATTTGGGCAAATCATTTTTAAAATAGCGAATCTCATTTTTGGAAAAACCTTGGAAAATTAGCCCATGAGCGAAATTTAGCCCCTAAAATCATCCCTAAATGGAATATACAGTGGCACCGTGTTGCTGGGAGTTTTGTCATCGTTTATTCGGTTTTGGGCAGTCTCATCACCTGAAATCCTGCACTGGTCCACATATCATAGCAATGCATCCAAACCATTATAATTTCACATACAAAGATTCATACCATAATGTTTCTCGGCTAGTGGTCATGACATTCACTTTCATCATTATTATCCCTTGTCTATTTCATAGCCCATAACCTACAGATTAGTCTGTAACACAAACTCATACATTTCTATGCATTATCATCATGTAATTGCATACAACCATCTTTTCATCATGTAATTGCATACAACCATCTTTTCAATTCGATAACCGTGTACCAACAACTTAACATCAAAGTTTTCAAGTTAGAAATAGATCTCATAATATCCCATAATTCAATTTCGACACCCATTCATAAAATAATCATTTACAAAATAGATTGCATCATATCCAACATCATTCTAATAGCATTTAAACCTTCATAGGATTCTCATTCACACAATATGTCGCATCATATACATCATCATCAATAACATTTAAACATTCATAAAATTTACATTCACATAGTCGATCACATCATATCCATCACCATCAATAATGTTAAACATTCATAAAATTTACATTCTCACAATATATCGCATCATATCTATCATTATCCGAATATATTTAAACATTCATAAAGGTTCATACGTCTTAAAAGTTTAAGTGTATCATTTAATAGTTTCATTGTGAGTAGAAAATAAAAGTGTAGGCCTCGAGTAATCCTGGCTATCTAAGTCAAAAGGTGGTGTTACATACACCCCACATCCGAGAAACATATTCTCGAGGTGGTCAAAAAAGTGAGGGATAGTCTCATCGTAATGTCTCGACGTCTTCCCAAGTAGCAGATCCTGGACTATACTTGTCCCATTGGACCTTAACTTGGTCTACCAGATGGTTCCTAAGCTGTCGAACTCTACGATCCAATATGCGTAACGGTTCTACCATGAGGGTTCCCACATCTGATACTTGCAATTCCTTCTAATTTAGTTTATGTGATTCATCAACAACATAATGACGTAAAACATATACATGAAAAACATTATGAGTTTTATGCAAGTGGGGTGGCAGTATGAGATGATAGGCAACGGATCCAATTTTCTCTTGGATTCTGAATGGTCCTATAAATTGATGTGACAACTTTGTCCCCTTCCCGAACCATATGATACTCTTATTAGGCCTGATACGGATGAAAACCTAGTATCCCACTTCATAACTTCGGTCGTTCCTGTGTGCATCCGCATAACTTTTCTGCCTATCCTGTGCTTCCTTTAGTCTCTGCCTAATCTGAATCATCTGTTCCTCCATATTTTGAATCAATTCTAGCCCAACTGTTACTCGATCTTCTAATCTATCCCAACTCAATGACATTCTGCATGGCCTTCCATAGAGAGCTTCATAGGGTGGCATTCTGATGGAGTTATGAAAACTGTTATTGTAGGCAAACTCTTCCAAAGGTAGGTACTTCTCCCACTGGGTTTGATTATCCATGAAATACATCCTAAGCATGTCTTCCATGACTTGATTTACTCTCTTAGTTTTCCCATCTGTTTCAGGATGATAAGCTGTGCTTAAGTTCAACTGAGTCCCCAACGCTGACTGCAAACTTGTCCAAAACCTAGAAGTGAATCTGGAGTCCCTATTTGAAATGATTTTCTTAGGTATCCTGTGCAAATGGATAACCTCGCTTAAAAACACACGTGCCACATCAGTGACATCGTAAGTGTCTCTAATCGAATAAAATGAGCACTCTTGGTTAAATTATCCACTATCACAAGAATGGCATTGTGTCTATGAGGTGTGAGCGGAAACCCCACAACAAAATCCATAAAAATGACTTCCCACTTGGACATAGGAACATCATGTGGTTGTAGGAGGCCTACTGGGTGATGGTGGTCAACTTTCACTTGTTGACACTCTAGGCACTTGGCAACGAAATGGACTACATCGTGCTTCATGCCTACCCAAAAGAAAAGTTTCCTCATGTCTACGTACATCTTCTTCACACCCGGATGTGCACAATAAAGTGCTCTATGGGCTTCCTTCAGTATGATGCTTCGAATATCCCCATTTTTAGGGATGTACATCCTTCCCCGATATCTTAACAGTCCATCTTCTTCCAGACTATATCCTTCATACTTTGGATCTAATTTCCTCCCTCTCCGGAGGTTTGAAGTAACCTCTAAATACCAACTGTCTCCTTGGAGTTGCGTCAACACATGTTCCCTCAGATTGACCTTTAAAGGTACCAAGGAGAAGACACGTGGTCTCCTACTCAAGGCATCTACGACCACATTTTCCTTTCCCTTGATGTATGAAATACCAAAATTGTACTCACTCATAAACTCACTCCATCGCCTTTGCCTGGAATTCAGATCTCTTTGAGTGAAGAGATGTTTTAAACTTTGATGGTCCGTTGTTGGTACACAGTTATCAAATTGAAAAGATGGTTGCAGAAGTGTGGTGAGCCCATAACCCATAGGCCCCAAGATTGAAACCTGGCTATGATACCATGTGTAGTGACCGAAAATTAACAAAGCCTAGTAAAATTCATAATTTAAACATTAAGAATATTCAGCATAAGCAATAAGTAATTTCTTTTAGCATATAAGAAACATAAATTAAATTTACGAACAACATGCTAATAATTTACATAATCATCACATAACTCAACAAATTCAAAAATAAAAAAAAAAAATCTTTTCCTGATGTTACTTTCCCACTTATCTGGTTGTCCTCTTTTCTGCTTTGTCCAACCTGCTGCTTGACCAAACCCTGCCCAAAACCGACTAACCACCCAACCAACTAGGAGAAGCCTGTCTGACTCCCTAGCTCCAGGATACCGTAAGGAATCCTAACCCTTGAGCCCAAAACCCCCAGCAACCTGGTGCCCCCTGCAATGGTTCACCAAAAATCCAAGACCAAACTCCTCAAAACCAGAAGATATCCAACAGAAATACATACCTCCTCCCAATAATGCTCCTCCCCCCAATTTTCATAATCCTCTCCCGTAGGACTCTTCCCCCGTCATATCTCCCCCCTTCACTGAATCTCCTATCCTCCATTAATTACCTTATCCTATTCTTTATTACCTTATCAGATTCCTTTATTACCTTATCTTTCCACTTAATGCTTCTTTCCCCCCTGCATACGTAAAGTCTTATAAAATAATTTAAAATTTATTAAGCTTTTAATTCATTACCCTAACCTTTAATAAGTTAATTAATTAATTAATTAATTAATCAATCAACAATTATACACAATAAATAAATAAATAAATAAATATTTAACCAGGGTTGTCACAATTTGTTGGTCTTCCTTTCCATAGTTCAAAAGGAGTTTTGTCAGTGTTGTTTCTGAGCATTACTCTGTTTTGAATGTGAACTGCTGTATGCACTACCTGTGTCCAAAAAATATCTATCAATTTCGAATCCATTAACATTGTTCGAGCCATTTCCTGTACTGTCCTGTTCTTTCTTTCAACAACTCCATTCTGTTGAGGTGTCCTAGCATCAAAGAATTGCCTTTTTATTCCATGGTTGCTACAGTAGTCCATAAATTCCTTTGAGGTGAACTCTCCTCCATTATCATATCTCAATCATTTGATTTTTGAATCCTTTTCATTTAAAACCATTTCCTTGTAGATCTTGAAGTTTTCAAGAGCTTCTGACTTTTTCTTGAGAAATCAAACTGCAGTCATTCTTGTATAATCATCAACTAATAACATGAAGTATTTCTCACCTTTTAAGCCCTTTGTTTTAGTTGGTCCAACTATACCAGTATACACAATTTCCAATGGTCTTGTCATTGAATATTCCTTTGATTTAAACCTGGTCTTTGTTTGCTTTCCTTGTTGACAATGCTTGCATAAAGTGTTGGTTGGTTTCGTGATATGAGGCATTTCTTTGACTTCTTCTCTTTTGCTGACTTTGACAAGGTTATCAAAATGTATGTCCCCCATTCTTCCGTGCAATAGCCAACTTTCATCTTCCTTTCCTAGACAACACTTTTCGTTTCCAATTTCACTAAACACATATATGTTGCTTGAAGTTCTTGCAGTTGTAGCGACCAATTTCGCTGGACCTTATTTTCTTATCTCACACTTTTGTGAATCAAAAGTAACTTTATGACCTTGGTCACACATTTGAATCACACTTATAATATTATGTTTCATATCTTCTACTAGTAGAACAATTTTTGCCTTTTCATTCTTGTTCCCAATTCAGACTGTGCCTTTTCCAATGATTTTAGATGAATCATCATTTCCAAAGGAGATTGATCCATCTCTTTCCTTTCATAATGTAAGAAAGTTGTCTCTATCACCTGTCATGTGTTTTGAACATCCACTATCAACATACCAACCATGTTTGTTTTGTTTAGTTGTTAGAGAAATTGTGTATTCTTCATTGCTATACTGATCTTGCTTTCTTATCCATGTCATTTTCTGAGGTTCCTGTCTGTGACTGTTGTTATTCTATTGAGGTTATTTAGGAAGGACTGTCATTCTGCAATCTTTGGCCATGTGTCCAAAATTTTTGCATTTGTAACATTCTACTTCAGTTCTCAAAGATTCAAACCTGTTGTAACTTCTTCTCTGTGTTTCACTAGGTATTCTTGAATAACCCCTTTGTGTATGACTCTCAAAGTTGTTATTGTTTCTATTGTTAGCTCTGCAATTCACAACTTTATGTCCAAAATTATTACATGCATAACATAAACCAAAAAATATAGTTTGATACTTGGGAGTTGAAGATCTTTTGAAAGGAGGTGCTCTTATGAATCCTTCTTCTTCTTGAGGCCTATTTGTCTATTGTTGATTATGAAATCTGAATCTTCTTGGTGGAGGAGTGTCCCTGTAATATTCCTTGTATATCTTCCTATCCCCTTTGATTGTTTCTGCATAGATTTTTGGATATGTTTCTTGCTCTGTTGTTTTGGAGCTTGATCCCTTTTTTGTCTAATTGAATCCAAGTCTAGACTTGTCAAGATAATATTTTTGACTACTGATAATATCATCCAAAACTTTTGAGCTATTTTGCATATATATTTTTTGAATATCCTTTCTTAGTGCGACAATCTCTGCTTCCAAGTTTCCAATGATCCTGGCCTTTTTTTCTATCTTTTCTTTGAGTGCTTCATCAATTCTTTTATCTTATTCTATTTGAACCTTCAATTTTGTGATTATTTGTTCTAGTTCTCGAGTATCCTTTTTCTTGTCTAGTTCTACTTGTAGTTTCTTGTTTTTCTTCTTTTCTCTTCTGATAACTTTTATGACACACATTAATTCTTCTCAATAGTCAACTTTTGCTTCTTCAATTTCTTCTTCAACTTCTTCATATTCTTCTTCGACTTCTTCATATTCTTCTTCAGAGTCTTCTTTGTCAGAGTCTTTTATTTCCATGAATATAACTCTTCCTGTCTCACTGTCACTGACTTCATCTTCATCTGATGGTGATATGTCTTCTTTGGTGCATAAGATTTTCTTGAAAATTTTCTTTGTAGTTATTTTTCCTTTATATGTGTGTTTGCCTTTTGAGTAACCTTCATCATTTCTCTTTTTCTTATGAGGACATTTGTTATCAAATGACCAATACCATCACAATTAAAAAACATTAAAGGAAGCTTACCTCTATACCTACCGTCGGTTCCCTTGTTCAGCCTTTTGACGAAGTTGGCCACTTCTTCATCATCTTCCGAGATGTCACTAATGCTTCTATATTCTTCTTGTTCCTTTTTCTTTTTATTTGATCTTTTGGATGCTTTGAAGGCTACTTATTTTACATCTGGATTTTCCTGTTCAGTTCTCATTTCATATACTGTGAAGATTCCATGTAGTTCATCCATGCTTATTGAGTTTAGATCTGATCTTCCTTCTAGTGCTGATATCTTAGGGTTAAATCTCACAAGAAGAGATCTTAGTACCTTTTGAACAATTGTAGATTCTTCGATTTCTTCTCCCAATCCTATGATTGCATTCACTGTTTTATTGACTCGTAAGAAGTAGGCTGCAATATTCTCATCTTCCTTCATTTTTAGTTGTTCAAACTGAACTCTATAAGTTTGAGGCTTTGCTGATTTGACTTTTGTATCTCCTTCATAAATATTTTGAAGCTTGTCCCAAATATCTTTAGTGGATTTACAATCTGCAACTTTGGTGAATACTGTATCACTGAGACCATTCAAAAGTGCATTTTTGGATTTGGAATTATTCTCACCGAGTTTCACTGCTTTGTCATTTGTTGGTGGAATTGCTGGTGTTGTGTATCCATCTACAATTGATTGCAAAACATGAAATCTCTGTGCCTGTATATATTTCTTCATCCTTATGCTCCAAAAAGCATACTTCTGTCCATAAACCTATGGTATTCCATTTTTATACAAGTTGGTACACTCCATGATCTACCTTTCAGTGGTTAAACTGATTTCTGAAGGAACCTTCTCTGATTCCAATTGCTAGATTACTGAGAGGGGGGTTGGGGGGGTGAATCCGTAATAGTGTAATTATAATCCTTTTTCTTCAAATAATTCAAGTGTTATATAAATGTAGAATTATTATCCAATAATGAGCAATAAGAAATGAATAATCACACACATACACAGTACACCAATGTTTTACCCGGAAACCCAAATCGGGAGAAAACCACATAACGCTTTTTCTGATATGTCTTGAAGAATTACATTCATTGGAAGCACCAACTTCCTTTGTTTTCCAGCTGCAACTGGAAGGAGGCTCCAACCCCCTATTTTCTTAGGATACAACCTGAGGGAAGTTCTAACTCCCAAATTCTTTGGCTACAACCAGAAGGAGGCTACAACCCCCTATGTTCTTCGACTACAACTGAAAGGTGGCTACAACCACTTGTCCTTGCCCCGTCCAACCACCTTGAAGTAGAAGTAGAATGATGGAACCACTGTCACACTATCACTGCGAGATATACCATTGTAAACTTGTACCAATAAACCTGAATCATGCATCAACCTGTACCTCAACCTGTGATCAACCTGTACCATAAACATGTGCATCAATCATGCACCAACCTGTACCAAATAATATGTAATCAACTTGTAACATAAAAAGTGAAACCAACCATGTAACAATCATGTGTCAACTACTCATCAACTATGACTCATCAATATGTACCAACATCATCAACTATACACCTCATGTATGTGCCAACTCATCAACTACTTGTCCCAACCATGTACCCAAGTTGTACCTCAACCAAAATCCATCATCAATTTCATCATCCAAATATGATTTATAACTCTATAATAGACTTGGTGTATATGATCACATACCTACAAACCTTCCTTAACTTTAAACAAAAAGAGACTAGCATTTACATTAAACTTTTCTTTAGTCTCACATGACTAGTTTTGGATTCGTCAACAACCCTAACTTGAAATAATCATAACTTTGTACATGTAATGAATAAAGATATGAAACTAATACACAATGTTTTTCAGTGTGTTTTATGAAATTCCTCTAGGTTTCACTACTTGGAACCTCTCAGAAAATTAGATATAGCAAAAATGGCATACCTTGTTGAATTCTGGATTATTCTAGAGAGAAACCTTGTAGAGCGTGCCCCAAATGAAATATTTGTTGAATCAATATGAAAATGTTAAAAAACATACTAAATAATTTAATCTAACCAACACATTTTGTCTTACTGAATTTGGATCTGTTATGAAGAAGTTATGACGTTTTTACCCAAAACACCTGTTTTTGACTAGTTTAAGGACTAGCCACAAACCCTATATTCCAGGGAGTGTAACTCCAAAAATACAATGACCCACAAGATGAATTTTTTACCACATATACTTGGATAGGTTTTCTGAATGGAATATCAATTTCATGGTCTGAATCATTCTAGAAAAAAATTTATTGCGAAAATGGTGAGATGACCTGTAAATAACATACCTTAGAAAGCATCATCAAATTTTTTTATCCTTCCTTGAATTCCGACCTTCTTTTCTTCACCTTACCTCAGAAATTCGGCTTAGATATCCTTTGGTTACCTCAGACACCTATAGGTATTCAATATTCTCAAGTGTGTCTTAAAATGAGAGATCCTTTCCTCTTATTTATACTCTCCAAGTAGCTTCCTTAAAAACATCTTCTAGGTCACTTTGCCCACTTTCCTTATTTTAGGGTTAACCCACTTTTAATTTCTCCATTAAATTTATTTGTATTCACTTTGAATTATAGTACACTCATCAATTAACTTTATTATTTACCTTCTAAAATCTCTTAAACCACTTTGACTACTTTGACCTTTTGGGGCTTCTAGATGACATAAGAGGGTCCTCCAACTTTGTAAGGCCATAACTCT
>ML778329.1:215479-246065 GCA_009831015.1 Picea engelmannii
ATGCCATAGGTCTGATCAAAATTGGATGTGCCAAGTGGAATTTACGGTAACTTCCTCACAACTTGCCGATTTTTGGCCTTTCCAGGAGATCTCACTTGTATAGAATGCCCCGCACAAAATAATTGATATAAAATTTTGAAACTTGCACCCAAAATACTACAGACTGTCCATGATCCAATGCAACCAGTCCCACTCAATTTGGATACTCCAGAAAGAAGTTATGCTTTTTTTACCTGGAACACCTTCTTGAGACTAGTCAATATGACTAGTCAGATACCCTATCTTACACAAGGTGTATCTACAAATTTAAGATGACCCAGAATCTGAAATTTTTACCATAGACACCTTACTAATTGCTGTAAATGTCCTCTGTATTTCAGGGTCTAAAACGTTAAAGAAATTGTTTTATAGCGAAAATTCCACAATGACTCATTTCAGGATGATTCCATAACCCTATCTTGTACAGGCTGTATCTCCGAAAGTATAAGGCCTCAAGAGCTGAATTTTGAACCCAACGTACCTTGATCCGTATAATAAATACCCTCCAAGAGGTTCCTTCTGAAACATTGTAGAAAAAAAGTTATAGTGAAAATTCCATGGTGTCTCAGATGTAGCAGCGAAACCCCAAGACCTTGAGCTATGATACCATATGTTAAGAACCAAACATCAATATAGCATGGAAAAACCTCAAAAAAAGCACTCAACACCTTGAAACAGAGATAATTTCAGATAATAAGCCTCTTCGAGGGGGCAACCTCCTTTTACCCCACTTAAATGTTCAAGTACAAGATGATTCAAAATGAAAATGTCTCCTTGGTATATATAGGAGACTAGGAGGTATAATTACAAATAATGGCCTAAAGCAGACATAATTAAAATAACATTACTAATATAAATTACAACTAATGGCCTAAAGCTGACATAAATAAAATAGCATTACTAATCTAATATGCCCCAATTAAGGGGTAATGAGCCAACATTAGGGCTTAACAAACAATTAGTTCCACTTCATTTCCATGGATCAGAGCCCAACCAAACCTTTGTACCTTTACCAATGTGCCATGCTAGACCATCACCCACAACTTCAAAAGCTTGTATGACTACCTTCCAAATAATTGAGCATCCATAGTGCTTCTTTATTAGGCGTCTAATCCACTCCTCTATAGACTCAGGATGGATGTGTTTATGAATAATCACTTTTGTCCACAAACTTTCTGTCATAATCAATATCCCCAGGATTTTCTTGTTAGAGATTTAGATAAAAGGAAAATATTTTTCATACCCCATTCTCTTAAATATTCCGGGAGAGATAATGATATCTATTTGACCGAGAGAAGAATGAATAGATTCCATGATCCTTCCCATATGAATTTGAAGCATATTTTCCTTTCCCTCTCCAATGCACCTTTTGGTATCTAGAATAAATAAATCCAGTAGATTGGAATAACTTCTAGGACCGATTTTACCAGGATCAACCACACAACTCGCGGAAGCCATCTAAAATTCCTTAGTTTAATCTATTTATCTATCTTGGATAACAACCTAGACCAATATTCCTTCTTATATCAATTTTGTTTGAGATTAAAACCCAAATACTTAAAACCAACTTCAAAATCTTGAATTTCAAAGGGAAAGAGAGAGTGATAATGGTTCAATTCATCTTCCTCCAGGTTATGGATGGATAGTGTGGATTTACTTGCGTTGATTATCATTCCTGTCACCCGACCGAAGATATCCAATATGGACTCCTATATATTGGAATCTCCTCTCTAGCCATTACATAAAATAAATACATTGTCCACAAAGAGAATGTGAGTTAGCTTAAGCATAGGAGAAACTGAAATCCCATGAAACTCACCCTTTACCTTTGCATATTCCATATCTCTTCTCAGACCTTCAACAACCAACAAAAAGAGTAGAGGGGATAAAGGACATCCTTGTATGATTCTCCACTTTGCATGGAATAAAGGGGATGTTGAACCATTGATGAGAACTAAAACGTATGCCGTTTTGATACAACTCATTACCCAATTTATGAAGGGGACTTCAAACCCTAAGTGAGTAAGAAAGAGGCTGATATATAACCAATTTATCTTGTCATGTGCCTTAGACAAATCTGTCTTTAGGACTGCACCTTTGGCTTTCCAAGTGTTTATGGTATGACTAACTTCCTGTTCTAATGGCTTCGTGGTATGCATTCCTTCAAGGAAGCCGAATTGTTCTTTAGAGATCAAGGCAAAGAGGATGTATTTTATTCTCTAGGAAATCACCTTTTCCACCACCTTGAAAATGAATTTGCAAAGTGAAATAGGTTTGAATTCATCAAGGGTAAGTGGGGAGTCATATTTTGTTAATTTTTATTCCATTATTATAGTTCTTTGCATTTCAATAGATAAGAGAAAAATAAGAACAAGATCACTGAGAAATACACATTCACAAGAGACACAACATTTATCTTGGGAAACCCTCTAGGGGAAGAAAACCCAACAAAAATTTCCTTATCATAAATTGCCAATACAATGTTCAAGAGATAACTCAAACCAATACAGATAGTCCTCCCCAAGAGATGCGCCACTCTTCTTCTCCTCTCTCTAACTGGTAATTGCAGCTTGCCTCATAAGATAATGAGCAAGTGGGTTGTGTGATAAAGTGAGGCACTAGCCTCCTATATATACAAGACTGGCACGTGTGAAAGGGTTTCACTGGCAGGGCCGACCTCTCACTCTGGGTGCGTAAACCCACCTTTAATTAATTCCGGGTCTTCAATAATAACTACTGGGGCCGACTTGTTATTCTTCTTATTACAATTGTCCGATGACCAATCCACAATAGGGGATTTGGTCCTAATACAATTATTGACATGATTAATCCACAATGGGGATTAATCCTATGAATAAAATAACAATAATAATAAGAATGCTCTTCACAGATACATTATTTCAACACTCCCCCTTAACAAGAAGGGTATTCTTCATTAGGCGCATAATGCGAGAGAGGTCTACATCATCAGTGGCATCAGGAGGACAGTATCGTCAATATCATCTTGAAACATTGGCTAGCATATTTACGACTCATCAAAATTTTTCTTCATCGAAAACATCATCATTCTCGAAAGAATGCTATCATCATCTGCATCAAATATGTATCAGTAAAAAAAATGATACCTCATCACAACACTAGGCTGGTAGTACTACATTGGCTCAATGTCATAGTGGTTAAGATGGTAGCTCAGTGTCAGTCACATCTTGCTTTACATCTAACAACGAGGTCAGAAGCAAGGATCACACAGTGTCATGCTTTACATCTAACAGTGAGGTCAGAAGAAATGACTCATGTTGCTTTACGTCTAACAACAAGGTCAGAAGCAAGGAAAATATATATACTCCCCCTTTCAGGGAGGGTCCTTTTGGACTATACCAAGCTTATCTCGAAAGTGTTCAAACTTTACACAAGATAGAGGCTTAGTCAACACATCAACAACCTGTTCATCTGTGCTAATGTACTGGAGCTTCAAGGCTCCTCTCTGTACCATGTCACGGATGAAATGATAGCGGGTCTCTATGTGCTTTGACCTATCATG
The DNA here is from genome assembly GCA_009831015.1 of Picea engelmannii. Taxonomy (NCBI): domain Eukaryota; kingdom Viridiplantae; phylum Streptophyta; class Pinopsida; order Pinales; family Pinaceae; genus Picea; species Picea engelmannii. The sequence continues at coordinate 219,060 of ML778329.1, forward strand.
GAATACAGGATTCTCTGTCATCTTTATGCAGCTCTGGTTGTCACATAGAATTGTGGTTTCTCTCATCTCCAAGTCAAATAGGCATGTCAACAACTTTCGAAGCCATATAGCTTCGCAGTTAGTAGAACATGCAGCAATGTACTCTGCTTCCGCTGTGCTGAGATCAATACTGGATTGCTTCCTACTCTGCCACGAGATCATGGCTGATCCCAAACTGAAACAACATCCAGAAGTGCTTTTTCTGTCTGCAATGCTTCCTGCCCAATATGCATCAGTATATCCACTCAATGTGAAGTCATGATCTCCATCATAGCTGAGACCATAATCCATTGTACCTTTAAGGTACCTCATCACATGTTTTGCAGCCACTAGGTGAGCACGTCTGGGCTCTACCAAAAACTGACTCAAGGTTTTCACTACAAAATAGATGTCTGGTCTGGTGTTCGTCAGGTACATCATGGATCCAATAATCTATCTGTACAGTGTGGCATCTATCAAGTCTGACGAAGTATCGACCAACAACTTCAGCTTCACTTCCATGGGTGTATTCATGGACTTACATTCTAGAATGTCGAATCTCTTTAAGATTTTGACTGTGTACTTCCCTTGGTTAAGGAAGATTCTTTCTGGACTCTACCATACCTCAAGGCCTAAGAAGTAATGCATTATACCAAGGTCTTTCATTTCAAATTCTGCGGAAAGTCTCTGTTTACATTCAACGATGAGATTTTCTTCTCCAGTTAAGAATAAGTCATCCACATATAGTATCAATATTATTGGTTCATTATTCATAATTTTGAAGTAGAGATTTGAGTCTGCTTTACTCTTGGTAAATCCCAAGCTCGTCAAGAAACTGTCTATACGGCCATACCAAGCTCTGGGAGCTTACTTCAATCCGTATAAGGATTTCTTCAATCGACAGACATGAGACTTCCTGTCTTCAACCTCAAATCCTTGGGGTTGATCTATATACACTTCCTCTTCGATAACACCATTCAGGAAAGCTATCTTCACATCCATCTGGTGCATCTTCCATTTCATCTTGGCAGCAAGAGCTATAATGGTTCTGATCGAAGTGTATCTGGCCACATGAGTGAACGTCTCTTCATAGTCAATGCCTTCCTTCTAGGAAAATCCACGAGCGACAAATCTTGCTTTATATTTCTCAATACTTCCATCAGTAGCATGTTTTATTTTGAAGAGCCATTTGTATGATACCACATCCTTACTTTTTGGTCTGGGAACTATTTCCCATACATCATTTTTTATTATGGATTGGTATTCCTCTGTCATGGCATCTGTCCATTCCTTCTTTTGAATGGCCTCTTCAAAGCATGTAGGTTCTTCATCAAGTAGATTGCATATCAAATCCATGTAACTGGAGAATGGCTTTGGTATTTTCACCTGTCTTGTGGTTCCTTCTGGAACACCATACTTCTCTCCATCTTGAATAATCTCTCTTGCCCAAGAAGGCTTTCTTTTATGGGAGAAGGTCATTTGAGGAGGTTATTAAACTTCTGTTATATCATGATCTTCAGGAGTCTCCTCATCAGGGGAAGTTACAACTTCCCTTACAGGTTCTGCAGCTCTGGGAACTTCCCTCACGGATTTTGCAATCCTGGGATTTACAGGTTCCTCTTCATAAATTTCTTCAAGCTGGCATCTTCTTGATTTCTTAAGTGATGCTTATTCATCAAAGGTCACGTCCCTGCTGATCTCAATATGGCAGTGACCAGGTATGTAGATTTTGAAGGCCTTGGATACCTCACAGTATCCCATGAATATTCCCTTCTTTCCGGAGGGTTCTAGCTTGTTTCTTTTCTCTTTTGATATATGAATAAATACTAGACAACCAAATATTTTGAGATGGCTTACCTCTGGCTTCTTTCCGGTGAACATCTCTTTCGGTGTCTTGAGCCCAAGTGTGCTATGGGATAATTGGTTCTGCACATAAACAACTGTCATTGCTGCTTCTGCCCATAAGCACATAGGAAGATATTGATCATGGATCATAGTCTTCACAGCTTCTAGTATGGTTTTGTTCTTCCATTCAGCTACGCCGTTTTGTTGGGGAGCTTGATTCCAACATCTTTGCAGATATTCATGAACTCTTTTGAGGTATATTCTCCTCCATTATCTGACCTTAGTATCTTAATCTTCCTTACATAAATTTTCTCTTATCAAGGCTTTGAATTCCTCGATCTTGTTGAATACTTCAAATATATCTAGGTCTTTTACAAGAATAATCATTAATGAATGATACATAGTATACATACCCATTATTGGAGGATGATGGCATTGGGCCACATACATCTGAATGAATGAGTCCTAGGACTCCTTATGCCTTGCTGTCCCTCTTCGGAAACAGGTTCTTGATGTTCTTCCCTTGTGCACATCCATCACATATGCCTTTATGGTCACCTTTGAGTTCTGGTAAACCTATGACATCTTTGCATATGTATGGTAGTGCCTTGTAGTTGATGTAAGCTAATCTTCTAGAGTTCACATGGATTCTTCAATAGAGTGGGTCATGGAAGCTTCTGAATGACCCACCTTCTTCTTTTCCACTGATGATTGCTTCATTTATGATCTCTCCTTTAGCACGTTGCCTTCTGCAACCTTCGCTATAGCTTCCTCATGTGACCTGGAGAAAGGTCAACAAAGAAACAAGMACGAATAATATCCTTCTGATAATATAAAGTAATGGCACAAACAATCATCACAATAGATCCTTTAGAGCTATCACTTATAATTTATCTGAAGCAAAGATTAAAGGTAAGGAATACAATATGAAATGAGGTCACCACTCTCATAGTGTTGTGACCAAGCATTCTTCCATGGCAATCTGAAACTAACACATGAGGTTTCTCCTAGAGGAGGTGTTAGTCATATCAGACAAAGTATTTACCTCTATATTCTCACATGCTATCAAGTATAATACTTTCTGACGATTGCTATCTCAACTAAAGTCATCATCTTGTCATGTGTACCTTTGACTCTTGATTAATCAAACCTAGAGCCTTGACCTCAAGAGTGAGTGCTTTCTTTTCTTCCAGGTCTCCTTCACTCAAGTGATGAGTGCTTTCTTCAACCTATCTTCTGTACTAAGACAATACGCTAACTTGACAAAAGGTTAGGTTAGAGGATAAGTTCTGTGATCAACTTTCAATCCTTCTAATAATTTTATCATAGCTTCAACATGCAACACTAATAATGTCAAAATAGATGTATATCAGAATAATCACACCTGGGTTGCATCATTCTTCTGAATGTGTTGGATCTTGAGATCCTTCTAGATCTATGGAAAGAGATCCCTTCTCCTGCAAATATCTTTAGGATTTAACCATTAAACATATGTAAGTACATACCTCTAATAGCATTTGCAGGTAGTGGCTCCATCTAGTAGTAGCGGTAATCATTACGAAAAACTTCAAGGGTGATTACAACTGGTTCTACGGCTACAACTACAACTGGTGCTGCAATTGCAATTGGTTCTGAGACTGCAACTGTAACTGTAGCTTAGGGTTTTAAAAGGAAACCCTAATTTTTCAAACTTTGAATTTTGAAATTCTGATCCAGGCGATAGATGCGCTGAGTTGAGGCGAGTTAGCTGGTGTAGTCGGAATTTCGAAAATCCAACTTTTACCCCTTCAAATCTGATCTACGGATTTCTGGACTGGTGCTTCTGGTTTTCTGGTACTTCTGGTACTCTGGTTTTCTAGTACTTTGTGAAACTAGGGTTTCACTTTCCAAGAGATCTAGCCACTGAAAAGGTGTTCTCTAAGTGCCAAAATGATCCTTGGGGGAGGGCGCAACTTTCTAGGTGGTTAGGGAGCTGAAAAGATTCACTTTTGCAAAACCCTAATTTTTGGGTATGGTAACAGTGACGTTTTTCCTCTTGCAAAATATGCTTCCTTCAGTTTGGCTCTGATACCATGTTAATGCTTATGCCATTATTATATTTCTTTTCATTTCAATAGATAAGAGTGACAAAATAACAAGATCACTGAGAAATACACATTCACAAGAGACACAACATTTATCCTGGGAAACCCTCTAGGGGAAGAAAACCCAACAAAAACTTCCTTATCATTAATTGCCAATACAATGTTCAAGAGATAACTCAAACCAATACAGATAGTCCTCCCCAAGAGATGCGCCACTCTTCTTCTCCTCTCTCTAACTGGTAATTGCAGTTTGCCTCATAAGATAATGAGCAAGTGAGTTGTGTGATAAAGTGAGGCGCTAGCCTACTATATATACAAGACTGGCACGTGTGAAAGGGTTTCACTGGTAGGGATGACCTCTCACTCTGGGTGGGTAAACCCAGCTTTAATTAATTCTGGGTCTTCAATAATAACTGCTGGGGCCAACTTCTTATTCTTCTTATTACAATTGTCCGATGACCAATCTGCAAAAGGGGATTTGGTCCTAATACAATTACCGACATGATTAATCCACAATGGGGATTAATCCTATGAATAAAATAACAACAATAATAAGAATGCTCTTCGCAGTTACAATATTTCAACATATTTTGGAGTCAGTGCAATGAATGTAGAATTAATGGGAGCATGCATATTCCATTCTTTGCGGGTTTCCTCCACCACTTGCATAATTTCCTTCCCAATGAGGTCATAAAATCCTAAGAAGAATTCCATTGTCCATCCATTCAGACATGGACTTTTATTCTTTTGAAATCTGTGTAAGAATGCCTGTAACTATGCTTTTGATACCTCCTCCATTAATGACCTATTTTCTTCCTCATTCAAAAAACATGGAAAGTATTGGGACATCCTAATAATATCTGCTACGTTTTTTCAGTTATCTTCCTGAAAGAGGTTCTGGAAATGAGTCTTTCCAAGGTGATCCAATCCTTCAAAAGAGGTAATTTTTCTCCCTGAATTGTTTGTAAGACTCCAAATAGTATTGGAAAATTTCTTCCCCTTCGCGTAAGCCTAGAAAAATTTAGTATTTTCATCCCCACTTTCTAGCCATATTGATCAACTTTTTTGGCACCATGTTTCATCCCTACCTTCCAAGAGTTTCCTCCTCTTTTCTAGAGAAATTAGAGCCTCTTTTGATCCCTGTGATATGTATCCTCCCCCATTGGAACCATAAATGTCTTGGAGTGATGATTTAGTTGTTATAAGATCCTGCTCGTCCCTTAACCTCTTGTTATATTCCCATTTCACAGCTGCCTTCTTGACTCTCTTATGGTTTGCCAAAAACTATGTCATTGCCTTCTCCCTTGGTTTTGGGTTAAATGGGACCCATTCATCCTTAACTAGGGAGGTGAAGATCTCTTATTTAAGCTAGGTATGGTTGAAATTGAAGGGAATTACTGACTTCCCCCCCCCCCCCCCCCCCCTAGCTACCTCTAATAAAATTGGGAAGCGATTCAAATCACCACCGGATCCTACCCACTGTCGGAATTGAAATATCTCTCCGAAAGATTATCATATATTAAGAAACGGTTGATTATTTTCGAAATTATGTCTTCCCCTATTATGTTATTTTTCCATGTAGGGGTCAGTTTGATAGGTTCTATATCTATGAGGCCCTTATCCTCCAAGATGTTCCTGAATAAATCAGATAGGGGATCATATCTTTCTCTAGGACCCCAGACTTTAGTTGCACCTAGAGAAAAATTTAGATCTCCTCCCAGAATAAGGGCTTCATTTTGAAAGAATTTTTTTTGTAAAAGAGCTTCCCAGAAAGGAGGTCGATCACCATAAATCCCATAAACATTTAGGATCAAGACGATCATGCCCAAATCTTCCATACATACCTTCACACCTAAACCTGACTCAAAGCTCCAAGAATTTTAGAACTTTAACAAATCTATGGTTCCACACAATGGCCAAACCTCCTAAGTGACCTCTGGAATCCACCTTAGTAAACATCCAATGAGTGAAGAGGGATTCCAGTAATTTAGAAATGAATTCCCCTCCCCCCATAATTTTCTGTAGAATAATGATATCTGAATGTCTAGACTCCACCAGTATTTCAAGGCATAATTTTTGGAAGGGCTTGCCACATCCATGCATTTGTAAGATAAGAATTTCATGGGGAAACCCCTTCTGGGGTTTTCAATGATTTAAGTTCACCCATAATTAACAATTTTTCCTAGCAACCATGTCAACCAAATCCCAGTTTTGAACAATGGAGATATGGAATTTTCTCTCCCTTCCAGAACCCCCCTTAAGTTTCATTGGATTTGTTCCTAGTCCCTTTGGCAGAGGATTCAAAACATAAGTGTCTAATATTGATTTATTCCTAAGGTGATACAAAATTAGGTCATATTTTGTATCCCTTGAAGATTCATCCTCCTCCATAACCTTCAAACTAGAGTCTGATGGAAATTCATGGGATGAGGAAAGGTGGTCTAATGAGGAGCCTAAACCAGAGACAAAAGGTTCACCCCAACCCTGAGAGGAATAAGGGATTTTTTTCAGGGAACCCAGCCAGTGTTTGCCTAAAAGTGACAAGGAATGTATCATAATATTTATATATAAGGGGGAATTTGTACACTTACCTTGAAGAGAGGCTGCTCCTGGTCTCAAAGGCATAGTTGAGGAACTTCCTTGAGGTGTCATCCTAGAAACCTCAGACATATCCTGGTTGATATGAGATAATTTCTTATATTCCCTTCTGACTACACTGATTCTTTCACCGCACCCTATATCTAGTGATTTTGTTGACAACTACCTACCCTTAAAGCCTAGGGGGGATGAAGAGTTTATCCCCATAGAGGAAGTCAATCTCTTCTTGGACAAAAGAGAGAGAGAGCTATAGGAATGAAATTTGAAAGGTAAATGATATTCAATGGCCACATGTCAGTGATGATGAAAACTTTTGCACCTAAATGGAACCCCTTCATAATCCAATTTCTTCATATAGGATGAGTTTCCCACCGCCAGCTCCATTTCCTCTACAAGCATCCCACTGACATCAAGAAATACCAAAATTCAAACTTCTATTAGCTCACCAGAGGATTGGAAATACATATCAACATTGAGATAGGATCTGAAAGCATTCCCAACTTCTTTGGAGCACTACCTGGACCAATACTCTGCTGGAAGGTCAGGGAGGTGAACCCAAATTGGAATGAAATCCATCCACTCCTTACTCACATCAAACACATGAGTCCATTTATTAAACACAACAGAAGAAGAATTGATACTCCAAGGGATATTCAAAATCCCATACACATATTTTTGTTTCCTGAATTTGAAAGAAACCATCCTCAAGCCATTAGTTGAGTCTGTTATAGCCCTAAAATTCCCTACTCATGCATACATGGCATTGGCCTTCTTGCTTGCATAATTTTCCAAATCACTGTTGAAGAGATCTATTAAAAAAACCAATTTTTAGAGAATGTACGTGCCCTGCTACACTATTTCCCGCATACATATGCTTGTTGTATGCTAGACAACCAATGTACATACGCTTGCTGCACACTAAACAGATCGTGTATACCTCCAAAAGTTGCAAAAATTAAAAAGTTGTAAGGAATTCGATGGAATTTACAGGCTATTGGAGGTTTCCCAACCAATTCACCTGTTATAGCTCGTCCCCCAACTGAATAAACATCCTTTTTTCATATAAAAGGAGGTCTTGGGGTCTCATTCTATAACCAAGCATTAGAACAGTGAAACTATGCCCAATTTTCCTTCCCTTCCTTGCCCAAGCATTTGCAACCTTTTGTGAGTTACTGCCTCAACATTCCCACTCCAACCCCTTTTCTTCCATTCAATCCATTCCCTTCCCTTGATTTGATTAGTATATTGTGAGAAGAGGCTTATTGAAGGTGCACTCAGAGCATTGTTAAGAGGAGCCCATACCGGGTTCACAGAGTGTCGGCCTGAAAGGATTGTAAGCTTCAATATTTGATTAATGAATAAAATAATCTCTTTTCCCTGTCCCAAATGATGATGTTTTATGTATTTTCTTCGATTTCTATAGTGGGAAAACCCCCCTATGGACTACAATAGGGTTCTAAAGTGCAGGTAGAGCTAACCATCTAAAGTCTCCTACTTTTAACAACTATCCCGACAATATCCCACATTCATGTATAAAGTACAAAGTATAGGGATCCGATAGTCTTACCTTAAAGTCCACGCCCGGTGTCGATCCCTTTGCGTTTGATTGTTCCTCGACTGCAAATATCCTCCCAAGGATGACCTGCATTCACCAAAAGACAAACAAGAAACTATGAACATGCATTCTATATATGAATTAGTGGGTTAGATGTCATAACAAAATGTAAATCAAACATACAGATTAAACACATCATATGGAGGGACGACAAAGTACTTCTTTATATTAATCTCACAAAGTCACTTACAAAACGAGATCGGCGAATGCTCCTCGAACCCGGTCCTAAAATCCTCTTCACCAAGCTCCAACTGCTTCCACGTATCCGTCTTCTCTCACACTTCTCTCTAGAGAATGGGCATAGGCTTATGAGTAAGGAAAAAGGCAAGAACTAGGGAATTTTAGATGAAAACTCACAATCTGGCTACAAATTCTTCAGGCAAAGGGGGATTGTGAAATGGGAAGAGTTTCACTGCTTTCATGCTTCCTCCTGGAATGGGACCCCAACACCTTATTTTATATGCCAAAAAGATAGTTATTCAGTTGGGTGACGAGCTATGGGTGGTCAATTGGTTAGGAAACTACCCAAAGCCCGTATTCCCTTGCAACTTTTATTTTTTGCAAATTTTGTGGGTATACGCGGGTTGTAATGGTGCAGCTAGCGAACGTATGTGGGTAGTAGTGATGCAGCTAGCATAAATATGCGGGAAATAGTGGTGCAGGGCGCATACATCTTCAAAAAATTGTTTTTTAAGAAGAGCTATTCAATATTGGCTTGGAAAAAATAGTAAGTAAGATGGCCTGCTGCTAGGTATGCATGTCTGGTGCAAATTAGGGTTATAAAAAATTCCCCCTAATGTGTGAGGTCAGAAGAGCATCTGATGGCCAAAATACATTACAAATATTTACCAACGTACGAAGCAAGTGAGCCCGGGACCAGAGTTCGGGAGGTGCCATCTACAAAATAACAATTGTCTCACTGAGGTGGGCATACCCATGCTCAGGATGAAATAAATCATGACTGCCAATCAAATACACTGCAGATCCATGTCATATAACTATATAAAGTGTAGCCACGAGCAGTACACAATGGATCTACATCTCAAAATCGAAAGATATACATGAATATTATCCATCTTCAAGAAGCTAATGATGCCTGATGGTTGGAGATGAGGCCTTTAGAGCTCGAGAAACAACTTCAATATATTCAAAAATCGGGTAGGAGTGTAATGTGAGTGTACATATTCACTACCCGAAGGTCTTCGATGGCTTGTCGGGGAACACACAAGAGGATCTTGGTGACCAGGCAAATAAATTCATTGATTTCGAACAAAGACTTTGATTGGAATTTCAGGATGGCCGGGCATGAGGACAAGAGACAAATTGCAGAAGGGTCGACTCAATTTGGGTAAAAATTCCCTTGTAAAATAGCACGATGAATGATGAGACTCATGCAGCATGACATTGAGTTCACGATGCAAGAGGCAACACAAACTCTCCATATGTTTGGAATAATAACCAAATGGAGGAGGACACAACTCTATGTTACGAGAACAACTTCCTAAGTTCATATTAAATCCTAGAGCTTGGAAAACAAATCGAAGGATGTTCTTTGTCCAAGGGTGACTCATTGTGTTTCCATAAAAAGAAAATACTTATCCCATCCTCTTTTTGGGGTATATTTGTTTTTTTTGTGTTTTTCAATATTTTGAAATCTTGAAAAAGAATAAAAGAATGCTACGTTACAAAGGAGGAATGTGTGTCACAAGCATACTAGTTCCAAGCGCAAGGAACACACTAATGATCAGAGCAAGGAGACATGCACAGGGAAAGGACACTCGGGAAAATTCCTCCATGGGTCAAGGTGTCAAGATGCAAAGGAAAAGTTCTACAACGCTTGCGTATAAGGCATGCTTCATAGGTTCAATTTAGAGCAACATGGAGCTAGAATTAGGCCAAATACGCAGGAATGAAAATGCGATTGATGGGACACAATGATACCGCCCTTCAATGTAATTTTAAATGAGCCCAGAGAAGGTAAGATTGATGGTTTTTCATTTTTAGAGAGTCTGAAAAAGTGCAAAAGAAGACTCCACTGGGGTACCTTTTTCGGGGATAGTCTAGTCGACTCGAAAAAGGGATAAATTAGCACCAAAAAAGGCATCTATTCAAAACCATTTTAACGAGTGTGACACAGACAATATCACTCGACAATCTTTTCAATTTTAAGGAGTCTGAAAAGATCTTAACTATGTACTCACTGCCTTTTTCTAGATTTAGTCTCCTTAGCCCGAAAAAGGTGAAATTTACTGAGGAGAACTCTCCCGGTGAGACGAATCTCCCGAGGTGTACATTTTTCCTCCTTAATATACATGCCTAAAAAAGGGGTAAAATCATGCCAGTAGATGTTTTTTTGAACCAATTAATGAGTGTGAAAGAGCAAGGTCACTCAACGATCTTTTCAATTTTAAGGAGTCTGAAAAGAGCTTAACTATGGACTCCGTAATGGATGTTCTTCTGGACCGATTTAACGAGTGTGAAGAAACAAGCTCACTCAACGATATTTTCAATTTTAGGGAGTCTAAAAAGATCTTAACTATGGACTCTGTGGTGGTTCCTTTTTCGTAAATTTAGTCTCTCAGGCTTGAAAAAGGGTTAAACTTATACCTGAGAATACTCTTCTAGTGAACCGAAGTTCCTAGAGTATACCTTTGTTCGTACAATTTACCATCCGAAATGAAAAAGGGGTAAACTACTGTTGGACAGACGTGCCTTCAAATTTTAGTTTGGAGAGTGTGAAGGGCAACAAGATCGCTCGACAATATTTTCATGTTTAGAGGGTCTGAAAAAGGCTTAAAAGAAGACCCGTTTTTTTTTTTTTTTTGGGAGTCCCAAGGGTGAGGCCAAGAGTGATAATATATCAGACATGTGAAGGCTCATACTCGTAATCAAGACAAGACTAAAAGGACTCTCGAGCCTATAGTCATTAACGATGGCATGGACACCAAAATGCAACCAGGATCTACTTAGGGCATCCATGTGAGGGTAGGCTCTACCACTAAATTACTACACTTCTACAGAAACAATGACAATTCCGTGTCACAATTTGGTGGGGTCAATCCTATGGTAAAGAGAAAACGACAACGAGGTGCAACAAGTGGAGGGGGAATCCTAACTTAAATTCATAGAGTTGGAAAAAATGACTTTTCACCAAAGGACCTTAAAAGTGCCCCAAATTCCAAAAAGTTCACCGAACCAAAAGTAAAGTGTATCGTAACATCCAATGAGAAACTCAAGAACCACTTTACATGATTTTTAAGTCAGAAAAAACGACAACAGGGGTCAAAAAATGACAAAAAGGGCCAAAAAAGTCTATAAATAGAAGCTGGCAGCTCATTATCACCATTGCAAATTGAGAATTGACCAAAAAGCCAAAAAAACCCCTTTGTGAAAGAAGTTGATTTCGGGAGCTTCAGTGGACGAAACAAACTTCCACTTGGACCAAGTAAGTACAAACTAGTCCCTCCTGCATTTCCAATCTTCCTTTTTGCATTTCTTTTTGTTTTTTGGAGGGGCACACACCCTTAAAAAGGTCGACCCTGCATGTACGTGGGTTGTCTAAGCATAGATCGTATATTCACGCGGGCAAATAATAGTTTTCCCGCGTACATATGCGTTTGTCCCCAATATAACCCGTGTACATCCTCAAACATATGAAAAAATAAAAAATGCATCATTTGACTCTCCTTTGTCATTTTGCAGAATACAATGGAGAGAGAGAGAGAGAGAGAGAGAGAGAGAGAGAGAGAGAGAGAGAGAGAGAGAGAGAGAGGACATTGATACAATGGTCAAGGAAGACCCTGCTGTTGTTGCCACATTAAAACAATGTGGGTTGTGGAAATTATTTCGGTGTCCACTCGTGCGGGCACAACCTAGGATGATGAATGCCTTGGTGGATTACTAGCACCTAGATGTAGAGGCTTTTATGCTCGAGGGGTAGTCATTGAATCGAACGATTGAGGACATTTACTTCCTGACTGGCCTCTCAAGGAGAGGTGAACAAGTCAACCTTCATTCTTTTCCTCCTAGGCCACACAACATTGCCGAATTGATCAGGCAACGTTGCAAGGTACCGATCCATAAAATCACCAACCTATCACTGAAAGTGATAGTTTTACTTACTGGGTAGATCATTGGATCAAGGAATTTACATCAGGCCTCCCGGGCGCATATGCATTGTGTAGTAAATTGATTAAATGCACAAGTGTTCGATTGGAGTATAACCATACTAGAGTGCATGAAGAGACAAATCACAGAGTGTCATGGGAAAAACAACAAGAACTTCGGGTTTGAGACTGTTCTTTTCTCTTTCTTCTTTGAGAGGGTACCCAGTCTTAGTCCCTGAGAGACAATACAGAGGCATGTGGCCTCCTTCCCAGCAGTGTGCAGATGGGAAACATTGTTTCCATGACAGGGGGGAGGGAGGACCATGGAGACCTTTGATGATACTTTTTTCGACCGGTGGTCTCGACAGATTCCAACTATAGAGGAGTACCCCTATGCCAGGATCAACTTCTCCAGAGATCCTGACAATTCCCGTACCTCCCGGAGCAGAGCGAGGAGACTTAGTTACGTTTTTCTTTTTAAAAGTTTTTTAATTTTTGATTTATTTTTTATATATATCATTTTTTATGTGTACCAAAGCACCTAACAACTATGTATCTATTATGTACAAATGTGGGACCAGTGTGTCCAACTGATTTTGCATGGAGTAGGCGCCATCCACGACCAGAGGCAGCAGCAACAATGACCACCGGACCAGCAGCAACAGCGGGGGTACCTCCAGCCGGAGAGGCTGAGAGAGTTTTAAGATGAGTGGAGAGGAAGCTGACTGCACTCACCCATACTGTGCCTATGGCCGAGATCGAGGATCTCCCACCATCTATGTAGCCTCATGTTGTTGGGGTGCCATGGATCCGGGTCCAGCTATTTTGGCATTTGGAAAACACTGTAGTCCACTATGGCTGGGCCAACAGGCCTCATGCTTAGCTTAGGGTGGACCATTTACGTGCCGAGGGCACTTTTTGTATATTTTTGAGGGCATAAGCCCCACGTTATATACCAGACTCATTATTTTTTGAGGCGCTTGCGCACACCTATGTACTCTGATACTTTCAATATATGCATATTTACATATTTTTATGTCTTATGGATTACATTTATTTACATGTGTATGTGTGTGCTTTTTCTTACATGTGTGCAATATGTCAATCTAATACTTGATTAGCTAGAGTATTTGTCATTTGATTCAATCTCCTAGGAACATGGATATATGTAATATAATCAAAACAACATTCTAAGAGGCGTACCCTAGGGAATCGTTGATGTAGAGTAGGATTGTAAACGTGGTAAACCCCATTTAACTGGGACACAACCATTTGTGCATCTAAGTAGACCCGGAGGTAAGAGATACGATGCGACAAGGCATCACGAAGCAACTCTATTACTGCACTATATTCAATGACATTGTTTGTGGCGTCACCTAAATAGATACCTCCAGAATATAACAACTGGCCTTGGGGTGTGAAGATTACCCAAGCTGCGGAAGAAAGCCTCTGAGTGTGTTGGATAGCTCCGGCCGCAAATCCAACGAACACGTTTGATTCAATAGACATTTGCCATAGTGAAAAAAATGACATCAAAATGACATGTCCATAAGACCAAAAAGACAAAAAATAAAAATGTATAAGAACTATACATATGTACAAGAAGTCACCCAAGGTGACCCACCTATGAGTAATAATATTTTAGGTAGAGCCCATTTCTAGGCTCCGCTAAAGCTTTCCCTTCAAAGTCAAGAAGATGATAAGCACCCTTCTTTAATACCTCCTTCACTATGAACGGTCCGAGCCACATGGGTTTAAACTTTCCTACCCCAAGGGGATCCTTATCTTGGTCATAGACTAGGACAAGGTTGCCTTAGGAGAAAATCCAAGGATGAACGGACTGATCATACTGACACTTGACTCTTTTCTTGTGAGCCTCGTTAGCCAAGGTTGCATCACATTGTTGCTCATTGAGCTACTCAAGATATAATAAGCGTTCCTCAAGCGGTGAAGTGTCTGGCAATAACTATACTTCCAACTTAAGAGATGGGATATGGTGTTCTATAGGCAAGACTTCTTCCAACCCGTAAACAAGTTGAAAAGGTGAGAAACTAGTGGCAGTCTTTATAGACGTTCGGTAGGCCCACAATGCCGAGTATAACATCAAATGCCAATTTTACTTGGCTGAATTGATCATTCGCTGTAGAATGGTCTAGAGTAATTTATTGACAGCTTCCACCTAACCATTTGCTTGTGGGTAATAATGTGATGAGTGTTCTTGTCTTAACCCCAACTTTGACATTAACTCAGACATCATTTTATTTTGAAAGTGACTACCATGGTCAGTGACAATCTCCTTCGGGACACTGAACCTTGCTATTATTTGATTAAACAAGAAGAGAGATGTTGTCTCTCCATAATCCTTGAACATTGGCATAGCTTCGACCCACTTGGTGAAGTAGTCTACTGCTATGATGATATAATGGTGCCCCTTGGCTAAGGAGGGGGGTGGAATGTAGTATAATCAATCCCCCACTTGGTGAAGGGGCCAACTGTGATGATGGGAAACATGGGAGCAGGATATGTCCTCATCTTCATTGAGAAGCTCTGACATGAGTGACACTTCTTGACCGATTCAATGCAATCTTTGATTAACGTTGGCCAATAGTAACCAGCTCGTAGAATCTTTTGGGCTGTTTCCAACCTAGACAAATGACCACCACATGCTCTAGTGTGGCAGTCATTAAGCACGAGTTCCACTTCTTCATGGGTGAGACATCGATGAAGGATGCAATCTATACGTCGATGATACAAAGTGTTTTCAAGAATAAGATAGTTTTTTTCCTGATGGCATATACGTCGACGCTCATCATGAGAAGTAGAGGCAGGGCACTTCAAATCCTGGAGATAGACTAATATATATCCATACTAGGGGTCTGAAGATGAAATCAGAAAAATATCTCCTTTAATTGATGATTCTTCGGGCGTAACATCACCTGAATCGACCAAAATTTTCGAGATGAGTTTTGCAAAGACCAATGAATTTTCAGATTTCGCCGAAACAAAATCCAAGTCAAATTCCTAGAGGATAACTATCCATCTACTGATCTTTAAACTGATTACGCATCGTGTCAACAAATATTGGAATGGATTCACAACGACAATGATGGTGGTCTTGTGAAATAGGATATAGTGACGGAACCATTGGACAACATGAACTGCTGCCAACACAAGTTTCTAAACATGGGAGTAGTTGAGTTCTAGTCCAACCAGGCCTTGACTCAGGTAGTAAATCATGTGCTCTTCAAGTAAATCATCCTCTTGAACCAAGACCATGCCAATGGTCGACTCTGCAACGTCCAAGTATAATAAGAAATATTTATTATAATTGGGTGGCCAAAGCAGGGGGGCAGACAAGAGGGCACGTTTCAACGCTTTGAAAGAGCACTGAGCGGCTTCATCCCAATGGAAAGGAATTTCCTTCTTTATTAAACACATGAACCCTTTTTTGATCTCGACATAGTTTGCGATGAAACACTGCAAAAAGTTTGCTTTTCCTTGTAAACTCTGAAGCTGAGGAACTATGCACGGGGGAGGCAAATGAACTATCACCTCAACCTTTATAGGATCGACCATGATCCCTATTGTCAAAACTATGAAACCTAGCATACGACCCGACGTCATGAAAAAACCACATTTTTTTGGATTCAAGCGAATCCGATAGTAGCGACATCGCTCAAAGATAAGTCTGAGGTGTGTGGGATGATCAACTCTCTTATGAGATCATGACGCTAAATCTTCGAGATAAGCCTCGACTAGATGTTTGAGATCGTGGAAAGAAAAAGACATGGCCCACTGAAAAGTGGATCCAACATTCTTTAGGCCAAAAGGCATATTTCAATAAGCAAATGTACCCCATGGACAGATAAAAGTTGTTTGATGCTCGTCCTCAGGTTTGATATGTATCTGATTGTATCCCAAGAAACCATCCATGAAATAAAACACCTTGTAGCCTACACATTCATCGACAATCTGGTCAATAAATGGGGTGGGGAAATTATCCTTTGGACATGCCTTGTTCAAATCACGAAAGTCCATACATACACGAATTGTACCCTGCTTTTTGTTGACTAGAACGGGATTTGACAGCCATTAAGTCAATTAGATGGGGTAGATGAAACCAGCTTTGAGTAGTTTCTCTACTTCAACCTTAATAACTGTTTCTTTCTGAGGATTAACCGAATGAAGATTCTGCCATACAGGCTTGGCGTCAGGGTAAGTCATAATCTCATGTTCAACGATCCTTGGATCAATGCCTAGAATTTCCTTGTAAGACCAGGAAAAAATGTCGCATAATTCTTTAAATAAATATGTATAGATCTGAATCTCCTCAAGGGAATAGTCTACTCTGACGAAGATATTCTCCATGATGCCAAGGGTTCTGGAGATATCAATAGGTATCGTTTTAGCAATGGTTTCCATATTACCCTTGACATAAACTGTGTGCATAGCTAGAGGATTGACAGGACAAGACCTATCTCCAGTCATAGTCAACACGAATTCTCCTACCTCTATTCTTCCTAACTCTGGGAGGAAGTATGATCTGTGATGGAGATCATCCCAGGGTCTTTTTGGACCAGTCAATGCCTCTAAAATCACCTTGTCAGAGGGCAAGACCAAGTCTAAGGAATCGGTAGTGGCAAGGGAACCTTGAGCCTAGGTAGGATCGGGAACCGGATCTAACTCTTGTGTAGGAATCAGATCGGGGTTAACAAAATCTTGCTGGACTATAGAGTACGCAACTTCTTCCATGGAAAAGGGCATGGATATGCCATGGTGCCCCATCCCTTCCATCGTAGCTGATGGGGAAGGAATAATCCATAGATCATTAAAGTAAGTTGTCCGAAATGATGACACTGAAAAGATTTCAGCCTTAGGCTGATCGGGGACAACCGATATCATTTTGACATCACTAGAAGGAGGCGGGTAATCAAAAGTACCCATGAGAGGTGGAAACAAACCAACCCCCATGTGGACGATGCCAGGCTGTGGGCTATCAATCATCGGGACTGCGGATGCCCTCGATGAAGGGTCAGGTCTAGAGAAAGAAAATTGATCAATGGTCATGATTCAGCCCTCATTTGGAAATAAAAAGACCCAAAAAACTGTGGCAACCACTGCATGCATGGCATATATCCAACTCCTTCCTAACAGGAGGTTGTATTCAAGAGGTGTATCGACCACTTCAACTTCGACGCAAACAATCTTCCCTCCTAACTATATGGGGAAAAAAGGAATGATTCCGCGTGGTCTGAAAGAACGACCGTTGAAATCCATAAGAAGAGTAGGTGAAGGAGACTTAATAGGTTGGCCTATGGCCTTCCAAAATTCCAACGACATCATGAATGCGAGGTGCCCTCATCAACCACCATACGGAAAATATTCTGGGTAGACGATTTCATGGGGTGAGCCACTACTATTTGAAATGCGACGTGGTATGGGAGACGAGGCTTCAAGTCGGTTGTATAAAGCATGATAGTTCCCGGATTACATGTCTCAGTGGATCCTAAGGCAACTAGAAAATCCTTTCTCCGTGAAGGGCATCTCTGGAGGACTTCCAAAGAAAACATCGCGCAAGCGGCTTGTGACAAATCCTCCACCACCGAATAATTTTGGGTGGCCCTCATGTTTGGATTATGTGAAGCCTTCTTGAATTCCCCTTTCGGGATGCGTGTCATTATTTCACCCATCATTCTCTCGATCTAGAGAGGAACAAATGGGTTTTCAACTTCTTTACCCTTTTCAAAATTACTTGGCATTCCGTAATCATGTGCCCTAGTAGCTATGTGAGCTTCACCTTTCAACATATAGAAATTCAAAGTTGAGGGATTGCTAGATGACGAAGGGGGTCCCTGATTTCCCCCATCTGTGTTCGCAAAGGCTTGAGTTAAATTTTTCCCATGAGGAAATGGGTTCATTAGCACTGCAGGCTGTTGCTGTGCCAATAAAGTTTGGGCCTCTGAGAGTCGAGGGCACAGGTGAGTCGGGTGGTATTCCATGCAGAGGTTGCACAATACTTTGAATTATTTCTCTCTGTGTTTCCCCCTCCAAAATTATTGGTTGGTTTCATATCCCCCTTACCCTTCTTTCGCTATTTTTTCTTCCCTTCGGCCTGCTAGTTGGCATTTGGGTTCGTCGATTGCACGTTGTGTACATCCAACGTCTGAGCGGGGGGAGAAGATGAACTAGGAGTTGGGCTGGCCACTACCTACTGTATCAACAATTGTTGCAATTGGTTTGAAAATGGATCAGTGGGATTTGCTTGTGCTGAACCAACAATTCCATCAGCATGTGGTCTAGACTTGTGTCTGGTCTTATCAAGAATAGACCGTGGTGCATCTGGAAAAAATTCGTAAAGAAAACTATATTGAGAGTAAATTATCTCTAGTTGTTGAGCTCTAATTATCGCTTCTTCCAATGAAAAGAACCCTGATGTTGTTAAGTCCTTGGATATCTGGGGTACCAAAGACTTAAGGAACCATTCCAACAGGAATGCTGGTGGAACTGGTACTTTAATCAAACTCTTCCAGCGCCGCCATTCTCGGATGTGATCAAAGATATGGTCATCCTTTGTCTGCTCAAAGTTGGCTAGCATTTCTGTGTCGACATCGCATCTCATAGGTAATTGAAAATGGTTTAAGAAAACCATTGCCAATTCGACAAAAGTAGAGTATCTTGAGTGATCGAGCTTGATGTGCCATTTCGTGGCACTCTCGATAAGGGTGCGTTGAAACAAATGCAATTGGGAAGAGTCATCCCTCAAATAATTGGACAAGCACCATAGGTTAAAAGTGGTCACATGATCGCCTGGATCTTCATTAGGCTTACCTTTGAACTTTGGAATGTTCGAGGGCAACTTGGTTGGCATAGCAGGTCAACATGGATCGTGACAGATTGGGTCATTCAATAATCTTGACAAGTCTAGAAAATGCAAAGTTGCTAGAAACAATAGCTTAGGATGTTGAGTATGTACATGAGGATAGGAGCGTGGGATTTGGCTGGCACCAGGTTGCCAGGAAAAGTTAGGTTGCTGGCCTGGGTTCTGGTAAAAACCATGGCCTAGGACAACATTCAGATGCTGCACTTGTTGATACGTCATCAAATGAATCCCATAGTAGGACATTAAGGGATGAGAAGGGATTGCTCCCAACATAGTGTTCCAAAGGTTCTGGAAAGGGTTGCCTCCTGCCGATTTGACGAGCATAGGCTGTGAGCCTTGCCTGGGGTTCCATTGACCATGGAAGGGGTTTCCCCCAGTCGACATCCCTGGCGAGGGAACTGTTCCCTGCCACAGATTCCAAGGTCCTTGAGAAGTGTGTGCCCCCTGTGCAGGAATAATACCCTACGCAGGATTTTGTGATCCAAAACTAGGGTTGCCCCCAGCTGATATGGCAGTTGACGAGAATGTTTTGTTACCAAACGTGCTAAACAAAGAGAATGGAAAAGAACCCACCGGTGTGGTACTAGAAGAGGTCCTTGACTACCTTCTATGGACAGGTTTTAGTTCATGGTTGACCAGACGGGTTGCTGAGGAGCGTTGCCGACTGAGGGAGACGGTGGAGGTATATGACACCTGCCATAATGGAAAGCATTATAAGGGGCTAAAGTGCCCCCCATGGACCCTTGTAGAGGAGCGTTTGAGCTCCTTGACCCTAGACCCAAAGTCTGTAGGGTGAAGTAGGAAAGGACCGAGTTTGTGTCAATGTTGGGCATCCCATATGAAAATGGAGGGCCCATCGCACTTTGCATAAATGGTGCAGTGATTGCCACCATGGAAGGAATCATACCACTGCCTGATGTAGAGGCGGTCAAGACCATAGTGGCTCGGACTTACGAAGGTGAGCTAGGAGGAGGAGCGCCCCCAGTTGTGGTAGCCGTAGGGGGAGTATGAGGACTCCCTGACGAAGTAGAAACATTTTCTTCCATCACTGCTTGCAGGATTATCTGATGCTCATGATGCGTTACCCTTGTAGGGGCAATCTGTATTAGAAGTGGCACCGAAAATTCAGTGATCGAAGAGTTATACAGACCGAGATATTTTGCTCCAAGGTCAGAAATAGTTGCTCCCTCCAAAAATGAATTTTCTCCTCTCGGAGATGGGTCAGGTACAAATTCTTGTGGTCTGGTCACCTCAAATGACCCTTCCTAGTCAAGTCTTCGCCTTCGTGGTGGCGGTGGTGGATCTAAGTTAACTGGTGGCAGGGTCAAAAGCCTTCGCGATCGACAGAGCTCTTGATATTCCACTGTATGAGAAGATCAATGACACACTAAGGATTTCTAACGTTGAATACCAAAACATGCACTAGAAAAAATTCTTATGAGATGCAAAAAGCAAACCACTATTACTAGTTGGAAGAACAATTACAACAACCAACACTAGAGCAACTTACCAGTGCAAGTGAAACTCGAACACAGAAGCACCCTCTGGGTATACTCTACAAAGTGTGGCCTAATGTCTGCCCTAAGTACTACAGTATACTCCCGCAGTCACCTGTGTAAGTCCCTAAAATCAAAGGCAACTAAGTTTCCAGCTCGTGAACAACTATTAGGCGGGTACAATCGACAGTCGGGTGGACCGGAATGAGCAGGGTATCAAGCCCGAAACCTACCGAGGGTATCGAAAGAAATTTTTCCGGAAGACGACTGAGGACATCGAATGGATTTGAGACACATGAAGCTCCATGGAAAATGTGATGAACGTAATCCCAAGATAAGTCCTCTATATGCGTTCCTACGCTATGATTGGTCCATATTTGGAGGGGTTATATTTGCTACATTTCCACATGCAACCTTGTGTTTAGCCCCTGTGTTAGAGGGGGGTCTCGAATAATTTCCATGTTACTGGACTTTTTCACTCCCTAGCACAGACTCCTATGTTTGTTTTATAGCCTTGAAGAGTTTCCTCTCCAACCTAAATCAAGGCTCTAATGGACCCTACAAACACAAAGTCTGATCAATTTTAATTCAACGTTGATTTTAAGTGGTTTATCTTAAGTCAAAGGAACGAAAATGAAACTGATGGTGTTTGTAAAGAGATGAAAGAGAAGAACAAATGTTGGAAACAAAATTACTTTTTTTTCAACAAACAAAGATTTGCAAATCGAACACTCTTTAACCAACTTTTTTCTCTAAGATATTTTAAAAGAAAAACTCAAAACTGGATTTTGCTCGACTGCGAGCTACTTAAAGTCCTAAATATTCAGTAAAGAACTTAAGAAAGCACTCTTATTCCTAAAAAAACAACTAACCTAACTACTTAACCAAACAAGAAACTTAAAACGTTTTTTTTTTTATGCTCCAAAATAAGAAACTTGAAAATGAATTCTTTTCTTTTCTTCTAAATAAAGTAAAAAGGGAAAAGTGAAGACAAGACAAGACCAAAAACCAACTTTTGGTCTACTGCAGCTCGCAGAGAGTTACTGACAATACTAAACAAGTTAATCAGAAAAACTTACAAAACTTGTCTCAAACCCTAATAAAGAAAACACAATAAATCTTGATAAAGAAAAAGTTAACTACTGTCAGACCTAGGCCAAAGACTGCAAGAAATAGAGAACAGGGTTAAATCAATAAAACCCCTCAGAAATATGGCTTCATTCAGGGAAGAGGATGATTGCCTCTTCTTTAAAAAATATTTTCCTTACGTAGGCACGCAACTAATACTTCATCAGCCTGCGTATGTACGTAGGTTGTCCAAAGATAGGGCGCATATGTATGCATGTAGACCCACTGCAGGCCGCGTACACCTCTGTAACTTCTCTAAAAAGAAAAATTAACAGTCAAGAAAACCAAGCAGGGAGTACTGGTATGGAAGACCATAATCCATTAAAGACACAGAAACTTACAGAAACTCAAGAAATAGTAAATAAATCCATTAAAGACACCCGAAAAACAAAAATCCCCTAAAAAACCTAGAGGTTCACCAGTACGGTCGCCAATTATGCTATAGTGGGAAAAGCCCCCTGCGAACTACACTAGGGTTCTAATGTGTAGGTAGAGCTAACTATCTAAAGTCTCCTACTTTTAACAACTATCCCAACAATATCCCACATTCATGTATAAAGTACAAAGCATAGGGATTCGATAGTCTTACCTTAAACTCCATGTCCAGTGTCGATCCTTTTGCATTCGGTTGCTCCTCGATTGCAAATATCCTCCCAAGGATGACCTGCATTCACCAAAAGACAAACAAGAAACTACAAACATGCATTCTATATATAATGAATTAGTGGGTTTGATGTCATAAGAAAATTTAAATCAAACATACAGATTAAACACATCATATGGCGGGACAACAAAAGTACTTCTTTATATTAATCTCATAAAGTCACTTACAAAACGATATCGGTGACTACTCCTCGAACCCAGTCCTGGGATCCTCTTCACCAAGACCCAACTGCTTCCATGTATCCTTCTTCTCTCACACTTCTCTCTAGAGAATGAGCATAGGCTTATGAGTAAGGAAAAAGGCAAGAACTAGGGAATTATGGCTCAAAACTCACAATGTGGCTGCAAATTCTTGGGGCAAGGAGGGATTATGAAATGGGTAGAGTTTCACTTATTTCATGATTCCTCCTAGAATGGGAACCCAACACCCTATTTTAAATGACAAAAATATAGTTATTCGGTTGGGTGATGGGCTATGGGTGATCAATTGGTTAGGAAACTACCCAAAAGCCCGTATTCCCTTGCAACTTTTATTTTTTGCAACTTTTGTGGGTATACACAGGCTGTAATGGTGCAGTTGGCATACGTACGCGGGCAATAGTGATGCAGCTAGTGCACATACGTGGGCAGTAGTGGTGCAGGGCACATATATCTTCAAAAATTTGGTTTTTAATAATATCTATTCAGTATTGGCTTGGCAAAAATAGTAAGTAAGATGGCCTACTGCTAGGTAGGCATGTTTGGTGCAAATTAGGGTTATAACATCGATTTATACATAACAATTGATATCTAAACCTAATTTATGAATATAAATAGCATGCTTGTAGCCTTTTTTTCCTAGTCTTTGATGCAGGTCAGATTTGGGAGGAGACTTGCAGCCTTTGGAGCTACATATCTTGAGGAGATCATCACCAAACATTGGATAAAAGGTACAATTACTGATCCTCTCTTCTACTTCTTTCTGTTCATCTATTTTGGTATGTTTGGGGTAGTGTAGAAACTAGATTTGATTTTTAGGGAGTCATTTTTCTCTATCTATACTTTAAACCCTGGTATAGTTATAGGGGGTTTTTCCCGCTAGTAGAATTGACGACTCCAATGGGGAGTCTCTTTAGGTTTTTTAGGGAGGTTTTTGGGTTGTTGATTGGCTTCTTGTTTTCCTTTTGAGTTTCATTCAAGTTTACTGCGTCTTTTAAGGGTTTTTGGTCATCTACAAGGTGCATACCAACTTCCCCTACCCTATTAGTCTGCCTTGTCTTTTTATTTTTGAAAAGTCTTAGAGGTGTACAC
Organism: Picea engelmannii; assembly: GCA_009831015.1. NCBI lineage: Eukaryota > Viridiplantae > Streptophyta > Pinopsida > Pinales > Pinaceae > Picea > Picea engelmannii. The sequence continues at coordinate 242,783 of ML778329.1, forward strand.
GCCCTGTTTTGGGTTAGCCCACATACATACATGCTTTGCACAGTAGAAAACCCACGTACATACGTAGGCTGCTGATGTAACAACCCACCTCTCTATTTCTTGAAAGTGTTTTTTAACAAAGAGAGAGTTTGTCTCTTTTCTGATAGAAGTTCAGACTTCTCAAAGCTTTCTTGAACCGGTCAAAGTCTCTATCTTTGGCCATAGCTTGGGTTAAATTTTCGGTTGAATTGTTCCTTAGTTATCTTTTATTTGTCCTAAAAGGTTTAGAGCGAGCTGTCAAGTCTTAGATCCTCCTTTTTATTTCTTGTATGAATCCATACAATACATAGTTGGCTTATGATCTTTATTAATCTTGTTTTCAGTTTTCTCTTTGTTCTTGTTTCTTTCTTTGAAAAATGAAAAAAAGTTTTTACTTTAGTTTTTCTTGTTAAAGCAGTTTGAAAAAAAAAAGGAATTTATTTTCTTTCATTTAGTTTGGTAAAGTAGTCAAGGTTGTTATCTGCAAAAGAAAAAGAGTCTTTATTTCAAAGTTCTTTTCAATTTCCTGAAATATAAGTAGTTTTTCTTAGTCAAACGAAAGCAAGTTTTAGGATTTCTTCATTTACAAGATCTTGAAATTTTGATTAGAAAAGTTGAATTTTACAAAGAGTTTTTAGAAGATTTTCTTTAAATTCGAAGTGTCTTTTGCTTTCAAATGCTTTAAATTTTTCTCCCTTATTCATCTCTTCATAACACCATCAGTTTCACTACTACACCCTTTGTGTAAATCAATCATTAAAATTAATGCTTAACTTAAAATATAATAGACTTTCTGTTTGTAGGGTTCACTAGCTAGTTTAGGGTTTTAGGGCCTTGAATTAGGTGTGAAGAGGAAACTCTTCAAGGCCATTTTAAAACAAACATTAGAGTCTGAGATAGGGAGTGTTTTTAATTCTAGCGTCGTAAGAGTTAGTCGGGACCCCCCTATAACACAGGGGATAAACATGAGGTCACGTGAGGAAAAGTAGAGGAGATAACCCCTCCAAAGATGGAGTAAACATAGTAAGAATTATATATTGAGGGTCTTTCTTGGGAACAATACCAATCACATTTGCCTACGAAGCTTCGTGGACCTCAAATCCGTTCGAGATCCTAAGTTTTCTTCTAGACCAATTTATTTCAACACCTTAGAAGGGATTCATAATTGTTATCGATCTGCCCGACTGTCGACTGTACCCTCCTGGTGACTTCCTGGGAGATGGAAACCTATTTGTCCATATTTTATGGACTTAAATAGGTGAATGCGGGGGTATACCATGGTACCTAGGGTAGACATCGGATTGTTCTTCGTAGAGTATACCCATAGATTTCTTCTGTGTTCGAGTTGTACTTGCACTGGTGTTGCTGGACTAATCAGTAAGTGCAGACACAAACAGATCTCCCTAGTACCACCCAGAACTAGAACAAAACATAACAAAATATAAGCCTTTCACTAGGCCCTAATTATTGAGTTTACTAATTAACAAGAGATAGGAAACATACCTTTTAAATGTCACTTCCTCTTTCCATCACCATCCTCACTCCATTTTGATGCTCATGCAATATTGAACTTGTAAAGGAACACAAGCCAACGAAGTGAAATAAACAAAGTATACTCAACAAGAACCTATGTATGTGATCACATAATCATACAATAAAACAAGAATGGTTTTATGGGAAAGAAACATATTATTGTATCATATTAATAGAAAGTGGAGAATAAAACCAAAGCCTTGATGTCACAAGGCCCCCTTTCAATGGCACTTTTCTCTAACACACACAAATTTGGTCCAAAGCCTTTGAATGAAGAAGATCCACCATGTAGCTTGTAGAACTAAAGCAAAGCTCTCAAGAATAATATGAAGAAAAATTTCTCCATACAAATCTTAGCCTATTCAACCTTAGGCTTTTCCATGAGATATCCCTCCTTATATAGTATGAAGGAGAGATGGATGAAGATATTAGGATGATCCCACCAAATTAGAAAAGTGAGTAAGATCCAAACTGTTTGGAGGCCACCTCATCTTCTAGAAGATCACCTTCTAGAAATGTCGTGAAGTTTGACTTTTCCTTAGATTTTAGAATTGTCACACCCTAGGTATATTGCTTCCTGCAGAGATGTCACAATCCAGCTCTAGAGAAGGGGGTGATGATCAGGCATCGTTGCACCCCATGTATTTTGCAGGGTGCGATGACCTTTCTTAATAGGGTTTTTGAGAAGGGAAATCAAATCACTTTCCTCATGGAGAAAGACCTTTTTATCTTTTCAGGGAACATGAACATATGTTGTGAATGGATCACTGGGGTGGACAAAATAATTTGTAACAATCGGTTAGTTTCTTTAGTGTTGATTGGCATAACCATCCTTCCCACTAGTTAGTCGACTGTTTTTTTTTATCTTTAGGAAACTTTTTAGTGTGTGCTTTGTGTTCCATGCTAGTCAAGTCTTACTGTGTCGTTTGATCATTTCAAAAAGTGGAAGATCAATAGCTCTGCCGTTGATGAATGCTTCAGAGCCTGTCACCGGTTACTTTGTATCCACCTCCACCAGCATTGAGGCGAATAATTGATCAAGAAGGATCGTTCGAAGCGACCGGACCATAGGAAACTGTGCCCGATCCTGCTCCGAGAGGAGACTTTCTGGATCTAGAGGAATCCATCATTTCTAACCTTGAGATTGAAGGTTTCAAGCCAACCAATCCTTCGATTACTGACTTTTCGATGTCAATAATGATTTATATTGTCCCTCCCAAGGTGACATATTCTGAGCACCAACTATTTCTACGGGCGAAAATGGAAGCAAATGCTTCTAGTTCATTCGGGAGTCCTTGTACTCCCATTACGACTACTAATGGAGGGGAAATCCTACCTCCTCCCCCACCTTCACCAGTTAGGACCACATTTGTCCCAACTCCCACAATTGTGGGCAGTGGTCCAATAATTTTAATGGCTTCGACCACTGTTACATTTACTCAAAACACGAAGGGCACTCCCTTCTCATATGGGATGCCCGACTTTGATATGAACTTGGTTCTTACTTATTCTACCCTACAGACCATGGGTCTGGGGGTAGGGATCTCAAACGCTCCCTTGCAAGGGTTAACTGTGGGCACTATTGTCCCTTTTAATGTTATCCATTATGGTGGTGTTATAACCCTAAAATGCACCATACAGGTTTACCTGGCATCAGGCCAACTCATGCCTCTTCCTAGCCAAAGCCATGTTGAGTAATTCCTCAAAAACCACTTAAAAACAAGGAACCCGC
>ML778329.1:246165-262677 GCA_009831015.1 Picea engelmannii
TAAGTTGATTTATATTGATGGTAATGAAAAAGATACTTTTCCCGTCCCGAAACACATGAATCTCATCTTCATTATCTGATTTATGTTTTATTTCTAACCCCCTAGTAGATCAGTAGCATGCATATATGTTCTTGTCTTGTCTGCAGGAAAGCTTTGTGGAAGGAGCAGCAGTAGCAAGGAGACAACAACTCAACGGAGGATCTACTTCAACCTTCGGAAAACAAGGTTAGTTCATTCTTCCTGTGCTTGTCTGAGAAAAGGGGTTGAGATTTTGGGTAGAAGATTAAAGGTTAAATCTGAAGGGTCATGATCTGCGTATAGGCTTAGAACCCTAGCTTATTAGTCCGTAGGGTAAAATACCCAACAACAGGTGGGGGTCATATACCTCCTCCATCCCCTTCGATTGGCCATGCTTTTCAATAGCCAATCGAGCCTAACACTAATTATAGCTTGTTTGGTGGAGGAATTTTAAGACCTTCCTCTTACATAACACCGATGGGATCTATGTTGTTCTCTTTGTTTGGTGCGTTTGGGAACAATTCTTTCTCTTCGACCACTTTCTCGACTGGGGGCATCCCCAACTTTGGTCAATAGAACCCGATGCAAGGTACCATTCCTTCATAGGGAGCAACGACTGAAGTATACTCCACAAAGGGTCTTTGGAATCCTTGGCAGGGCTCATTTCCCTTGCAAGGAATGTTGATCGAGGGTAACCCCTTTCATACTCAATGGAACCGCAGGAAAGTCTCTTTACCCATGCCACTTGGATCGGCTGGGGGCATCCCCTTCCAAGGTCCTTGGAACACAACGCAGGGAGCAATCCCTATGTAGGCTATGTCATCCAATTTTAGGAGTCAACCGATGATGCCTCAACAGATGAAATTTCCTTTTGCTGGTTAAGGCCACGGTTTCTACCAAAACCCTGGCCAACAGTCCAACTTTTCCTAGAAACCTGGTGCTATTCAAAACCCAGGGCCCTCTTTTCCTGTAAATAATTCACAACCAAAACTACCCTTTCTAGAAACTTTACATTTTCTAGACTTGTCGAGATTGCTGAATGACCCGATGTGTGATGATTTGCATTGCCCTCCCATGCTGACTAAGTTTCCTTCAGATATTTCCAAATTTAAGGGAAACCCTGCAGAAGATCTAGGTGATCATGTGACTACCTTTCATTTGTAGTGCTTATCAAACTCACTGAAAGATGACTCTGTTCAATTGTGCCTTTTTCAACACACTCTTATAGGGGATGCTACAAAGTGGTATATTGAGATTGATGACTTGATGCACTCTTACCTTAATGACTTGGCGATGGTCATCTTGAACCATTTCCAATTACCTGTGAGATACGATGCCGACACCGAACTGCTAGACAACTTTGAGAAAACCAAGGTTGACCACATCTCTGATCATATATGAGAATGGTGATGAAGAAAGAGTTTGATTAAGGTCGAGGTCCCTCCTGCTTTCTTTCTTGAGTGGTTCTTGAAGTCTTTGGTTCTCTATATATGCAAGGACATAACCACTTCCAAGGTGTTTTCAGAAGAAAAGACTATTATGAGAGCCCAACATCTTGAACTAATCTACTCTTAGTCTTGCATGCTCTATGAGATCTTGCCATATGAACCATGGTCTACTCTTGATAAGGCCAAACAAAAATATGGGCCCCATGACAATAAAATTTTGGGATCATCACAAAGAAATTCCACAGATTTGTTGTCAAATCAATTTCAACAATTTTCGATACAACACACTATGGCCAACTAGAATCCGAGTTCATCTGTTCTCCCTACCCAGACATTAGATGTACATAGTGTGCAGTCAACGAATCCCAAGGCTAACCAATACACTGAGGGAAAGAAGAAACAATGAAATAATAAAGGTACAAGGGATAAAAAGGCTGCCAACAATGCTGGTTGGGGAAAAACAGAGAAGAAGAAGTTGAAGTACTTGTGTAATATCTGCAAAGAAGACCACCCGACTCACTTATGCCCTTGACTTGCAGAATCACATAAGATATTAGTGCAGAAACAACCTGCTGTGTTGAAAAACCCTTTTCCACAAGGGAAAAATATGGCTCAGGCTTTTACATCCACAAACACGGTAGGGGGCAGTTAAGGACCCCCTGCGCCTACCAATAACAACCCGGTTGCAATCATTTACATGATGAACACTGATGCTCATTTATCAACTAGAATTTGTGACTATGGAATGCCAAAATATGTCGACAAGGGAAAGGAGGTCACTAACCCAATGACTCCTCTCCAAATTGAGAAAGCGGTGGGAGACATAATGACTCTCATCCCTAAAGGTGAGTTTAAGAAGGCTTCCCATAATCCAAAAGCGAGGGCCGCTCAGAACTACTCCCTTATGGAGGATCTGGCATAGACCCCATGCATGATGTCCGCTCTGGAGGTCCTCAGGAGTTTCCCCTTGCAGAGAAAATCTTTATTGTCCTCCTTGGGAGTGACAGAGACTAGTAACCCATGAGCGATAATTTTTTATCCAATTGACTTAAAACCTCTTCTTCCTCACTATGTTTCCTTTCAGATAGTAGTGGCTTATACCACATAATCTTTTATGTGGAACATTTTCCATACGGTGGTTAATGAGGGTGCCTCAAATTGTGTGATGTTGTTGGCATGTTGGAAGGGCATTGGCCAACCTGATTTGTCTCCATCACCTACGTTGCTTACAACTTTTGACGGTCGATCATTTAGACCACATGGAATAATTCCTTCCTTTTCCATGTAGTTAGGGGGTAAAACTGTGCGTGTCGAAGTTGAAGTGGTTGATGCACCTCTCGACTACAATATTTTGTTAGGACAGAGCCGGACGTATGCGATGCATGCAGTGGTTTCCATAGTTTTTTGGGTCTTGTTCTTTCCGCATGAGGGACGGATTGTGACCATCAACCAATTGTCTTTCTCGCATCCTCACCCTTCATTGGGGGCTTCCATGGTCCCGATGATTGACAACCCGCAACTTGACACTGTCAACTTAGGTGCCAATTTGTTTTCGTAATTGATGGGAACTTTTGATTACTCACCGCCTTCCAACGATGTAAATATTATATCACTTGTTCTCGACCAGCCAAAGGCTGCAATTTTGGAAGTGTCGTCTTTTAGAATGAGCTACTTTCATGACCTGTGGACTTTACCTTCCCCATCAGATTCGATGGATGGGATATGGCACCTTGGCATGGCCATGCCCTTACCCACTGCTAAGGTTGCATACAAAATTGTCCATCAAGCCTCAACGAACCCAGATTCGGCTCCCTCACATGAGTTAGATCCAGTTCTCAAGGCCATTTGGGCTCAGGATTCTCTTGCCACTCAAGATCCTTTAGACTTGGTATTTCCCTCTGACGAGGAGATTTTTGAGGCAATGAATCATCTTGACATACCTTGGGATGATCTACATCATAGATCGTATTTTCTTCTCCAGCTTAGGAGAGTGGAGGAGGGAGATTTTGTTTTGACCTTGACTGGAGATAACCCTTGTCATATCAATCCTATGGCTATGCACGAATTTTATGCCGAGGGTAACATGGAAAAAATTTCCACAATGATTCCAATCGATATCTCCAAAACCCTTGGAGTCATGGAGAATGTTTTCGTCGGAGTAGATTTCTCCCTCGAAGAGATTCAAACTTACATTGATTTATTCAAGGAGTTCCATGACATTTTTTCCTGGTCTTACGAGGAGATGCCAGACATTGACCCATGAATTGTCAAACATGAAATCATGACTTATCCTGATGCCAAATCGGTCCGACATAAGCTTTGTACGGTCAATCCTAAAAAAGTGTCAGCAATCAAGGAATAAGTAGAAAAACTGCTCAAAGCTGGTTTTATCTACCCTGTACAATTGATAGAATGGGTGTCAAACCTGGTTCCGGTCAACAAGGAACAGGGCACGATTCACGTTTGTATGGATTTCTGCGATTTGAATAATGCCTAACCGAAAGACAATTTCCCAACCCCGTTTATCGATCAAATTGTCGATGAATGTGCAGGCTATGAAGTCTTTTTGTTCATGGACAATTTTTCAGAATACAATTAGATTCAAATCAAACCCGAGGACCGACATAAAATGACTTTTATTTTTCCTTGGGGTACCTTCACGTATCGAAATATTCCTTTTAGCCTGAAGAATTCTAGAGCTACCTTTCAGCAGGCCATGTTGTTCTCTTTTCATGACCACAAACACATAGTTGAGGCATATCTCAATGATATAGAATCACGTTCTCGCAAGAGATCTCATCATTCCGCCCATCTACGACTAATATTTGAGAGATGTCACTACTATTGGAGTCACTTGAATCCTAACAAGTGCAGTTTCTACATGATGTCAGGTCGTCTTTTTGGTTTCATTGTATCGACAATAGGGATCATTGTAACACCCTGTTTCCCCCAGTTTGTAAATATAACTGGACTGGCCAAGGACTATGGCAAACTCATAAGTATGAATATGTGATGTAAATGGACCTATAGGAAGAGGTCAATGAATGTGAATAACATTTTGAATCATTGCAGGACTGTTGAGAGGGGATGTGCAAAAAAGAGACCACAATGGCGGTGGAAGGCACCTGAAAAGGTGGCGTTAACTTCCACCGAGAATTAAATACCGTATTTGGACTCCACTAGCCCAGAGAACCAAAAGCGGCTCGCTGGCCTTGAAAATTAATGGCTCGCAGACTGGTAGGTGGATGGCTTGATGAGGGATGGGATGGTGAACCGCCCATCCATAGAGCTGTCAGGCTTGATCAGTGCGAGGGAAATCACGCCACACACAACCTCACCAGAGGATAAGGCGTATGGAAGAGGCGATTGAGAGGGCAGACGCGAGGGGAACTTTGGTAGTTTTTATGCAGAGTGAGTGATAGCAGAGAGGAGGGATTGCAACCTTCGCTCCTGGTCACTGGCAGACGAAGAGACACAGTCTCGATAGCATCGTGGTCTCAGCTCGGGGGTGGCTAGTGGTAAATCCATCAGGAGTCGCTATGCCTACGGTTGGGTGGAAATGAGCACCCCTCCCAACAGTTGCACCCATTTCTGAAGCTGTTTCTGATAAGTGTTTTTCTCATATTACATCTTGAAATTCATATGCTGGCATATATGCCCATAAACTGTGAACTAGTAAAAAATTACAGTAGAAGAATGTTTGTGCACTGTTTTGATAAGTAATGTTAGATATATGTTTATAGTAGAAAGACCATGTATGGCTTATGTTAATAAATGAATTTAACTAGGCATGAGTCGAACTAAGTTAGGTGCCCAGCCGTTCTCAGGAAGCTGTTTACCCTCATCTGCTTCCGGAAATGCCCCGGTATGAATCGATTCACAAAGATTCCCTCCTTAGAAAGGTTCACTAAGAGCCCAAAAAAAGGACTTGAACACACAGGTCTTATTAACCCTGTACAAGGAGGAATGACCCTCTTAAGGTTCCGAGGTAGTAGTGTAGTGATATGTAACAATTCGATGGATGAGATCTCGTCGGAGGACCCATAGCCTTTCACGACCGTTAGGTTGACGGAAGTAACGAGGGTGTTACATACCTTGCTCCTTCTTCCCTCTATCATCATGAACAAAGAGGAAATCGGGATCGTAGATCCCAAGACCCAAAAGAACATTTGGACCAGTGATCTTTCCACATCCATGAAGTGGTGGAAGATGCACAAGATGGGACAATCCAAGCCATTGGATTGGGTTAAGATGCTTGGAGTTTAGTCTCTGAAGTGTGCATAGGAAGGATGGATCTAGACCGTTAGATCTTGGTCCAATTACCCATCAGCCGTCCATTTTAGGGAGACAGGTGTCCGAAATCCGTAGAGAGTCGGGACATTCGACATCGGGAAATCGGAGTTCCTGAGGCTGTGAGAGTGGGGACGTCAAAAGTTTCAAAATCTCGGAGGGATCGGGACCGTCCATATGGAAGGATACGTGGCAGCGATCGAGCGCCACAGGGAAAATTCCGAACAGGGAGGCCAACTGTTGAGCATCGGAGAATTGGGGTTTGCGAGAGCAAAGAAATCTTGCCGCTTGGAATCACGATCCACGATATCCCGATGAGCTCTGATCCGTCCATAGTTGAGGATGCGTGTTAGGAGATCCAAAGAAGTCGAGCATTGGAGAATCAAGGTTTGCGAGAGAAAAGAAATCTTGCCACTTGGAATCGCGATCCGTGATATCCTGATGAGCTCTGAGCCGTCCATAGTTGAGCATGCGTGTCAGGAGATCCAAAGAAGTCGAGCATCAGAGAATCGGGGTTTGCGAGAGCAAAGAAATCTTTCCGCTTGGAATCGCGATCCGCGATATCCCGATGAGCTATGAGCCATCCATAGTTGGGAACATGTGTCAACAGATCCCGAAGAGTCGGAATTCGAGGTATCGGATTTTTCAGAGGTAAGAAACTCCCACCCATTGGAATCGCGATCCGCGATATCCCGACGGGAGAGCTGTGTGGGCCACAATGAGAGATAGTGGAGGACAGGTCCACAACGGGAGATAGTGGAGGACATGTGTTACCATATTGGGGTTCGGGACTTGGAGAGTTCCGTGAACCAGTGCAACGGGAATCGTGATATCCTGATACGTGATTTCCCGATTTGTCACAGGAGTGTGGGTCCCAGTGGAGGACAAGTGTCATGCGCATTTCCGTATCGGCATATCGGAAGTCAGGGATCCACAGGGTAAGTTGCATTCGACAGTGAAAACCCCAAAATCCCGATGGGGAGTTATATAGCTGCAGTCATATGGTAAGTGGTCACATGGACCATAATATAGCCAAGAGGGCTAACCAGTGTAAAGGCGCGTCGGGAGTCGGAGGATCGAGAGTCCAGGAGACTTGCGCATCGTGACACTAAAAGGCGTGAAACCCTGATAGGATTAAAGGTGGTGGTCTTGTGAAGGTAGTGGTCACATGGACCACAGGCTTATCCTGGAGGGCTAATGCGCTAGGGGCACATTCGAGGGATCATGGGTCTTGGGGTTGAATGAATTTTGACAATAGAAACCTCGTAACTCCGATGGGAGTTATGACCGTGGTCATATAGAGGAGGTCATGCAGACCAAGAACTTAGCCTAGAAGGCTAACGAGCATTTAAGTGCGTCGGGATTGTTGGGGATAGAAATCCTGACGGAAAGGGACATAGGACCACGGTTATGTACAGAGAGCTGGGTAGGTAAATAGAAGACCTGGGACTTAGGGATGGGCATTTTGCTGCTACACACTCCGGGGATTCTAATTATTGAGAAATCAACCAAAAATTTTGATTTATGGTAGTGGGTGTGTTACAAAGTGGTATCAGAGCATGGTTACAACACTCAGCCTGATTGGACTCATGCACGAGTCGTGCATAAACCACGTTCGAAGAACTTCTATGAGGAGTAAGCCCGTGACTTAACTATCTTGCCCAGGATTAAAAACTTGGAATATGAAAACCCAACTGTGTATGCATGTGAAAGAGTTATGAAATTTTGCGCAAATTATAAAATGTATTTAACTCTTGACTAATATCCAGCGTTTGTCTTTTCACTCAAGCGGATGATCAACCGCAAGAATCTACAGACGCAGAGTATGGTGACTCATCAAGAGGTGGGAGAAGGCTCCCACAATAGAGACGAGGAATCTCATGAGAGAAGAGCAATAGGAACCCCTCCAGACCTAGCTGAGACTGTGAGGAGTCTCATGGTCGAATTGCAAAGCTGCAAGGCCAATAATGAAAGGATGATGAAAGAACAAGAAAAGCAAACCGAAATTAATGCAGTTCTAATGCAAAGCTTATCCAACCTACAACGACAAATGCAACATGAAACTGAGATGCAGAATCGTGGTCGTGTTAGTGGTCACACTGAGAGAAGCACATCCAGAAAGGTCCACCCCAGAGGTAAAGGACCAGTGCCAGACAATTCCACTGAGAAGGAAGCTGGTGATTCAGAAGGATCTTCCAGCAGCAGGACCAGTTCCTATTCTCAAAAGAAATAGAAGAATCAAAAGACTTCTAAGATTCATAAATTTGAGGAATTCAAAAAGGCCAAACCTCCCTCCTTCGATGGCGAGATAAAGAAGGAAGAGGAAGCTGAGGCTTGGCTACTTGGACTGAAGAAATATTTCAGAGTCCATGATTTCTCAGAGAACCTGAAGGCCTGAGTGGCCAATTTCAATCTGAACAGAAAGGCTTCCATTTGGTGGGAATAACTTAAGAATATGAAAGGGGTCCGCGAGGAGGACCTGTCTTGGAAACGGTTTGAGAAGTACTTCCGGAAGAAGTATTTGTTAGAAAGGTATTTCGACGAGAAGGCTAAAGAGTTTTATGAACTCAAACTGGGACAACTCACTATGGAGGAGTATGTCAACAAATTTCTTGACTTATTGAGATATGTACCCTACATCAAAGTAGAGAAGGCGAAGGCACAACGCTTCATCAGTGGGCTACCCAAGGAATACTGGAACTGAATTGAATTTAATGAGCCAAGGACCTTAGAAGACACTATAAGAAAGGCAACATATTGTCATGAACAATATGGACATCGGGTAGAGTCTCGTGGAGACTGGAAACAGAAGAGTGGTTCGAGATTTCAGAAAAAGGGGAACAAATCCTCGGGATTTAAAAACTACAAGAAGAATTCTAGAATGAACTTCCCAACTCGGAGTGTACTCTAGCAGAATTTTCCCTTGGTGGATGGAAATAAAAATTCTGGACCTATACCAGTAAAGACTGATAACCCAAAGAGGAAACCTTTGGAATGCTAGGATTGCGGAGGAGAGCATCTCCGGAGAGACTGTCCACACCAACAACAGAACAATCGGAAAATTTATAACATGCAGGAAGCTACCACGGTCAATGATGTGGCAAGGCGTGTGCCACAGATCTATGCATCCTTGGATAATAGCCAAGTTGACCACCAAGCTTCAGTGGTGGAAATAGAAGGTATGATTTTCAACCATCCGGTGTCTGTTTTAATTGACCCTGGTTCAAATTTGAGTTATATAGCCCCTAAAGCTGTTGATAAGTATAAACTATAGCCACAAAAGAAAACTAAACCATGGTTGGTACAGTTAGCCACTGGTACCAAAAGAAAGGTGGTAGAGGCCATACCAGCCTGCCAATTAATGTTCGGTGAATTCCCCACCCAAGCAACCCTTAATGTATTACCCCTGGGATCATATGATCTGTTGATTGGTATGGACTGGCTGGCCGCCCATAAATCCAAACTGGACTGTTACTATAAAACCTTAGAATGTGTGAGCGAAGAAGGAAAAAGGATAACCCTTCAAGGGATCCGAAAATCGGTCTCGGTGAGACAAATATCAACATTGCAAATGAGGAAGTATTGCCGAAAGGGATGTCCCCTATATGCATTACAGGTGTTGAAAACAACCGAAGGTGCAGATCCAAGCCCTGATGATAACCCTATCCTGAGAGAATACCGAGATGTGTTTCCAGAGGATATACCGGGTCTACCTCTGAGAAGAGACATTGACTTCTCAATAGAACTTGTACCAGGAGTGGTGCTGGTGTCTAGAACACCCTACCGGATGAGCACGCCTAAGTTAGTTGAACTCAAATTGCAATTGAAAGAAATTATGGACAAAGGTTATATTCGACCCAGCGTGTCCCCATGGGGAGCATCGGTCCTATTTGTGAAAAAGAAGGATGGCACCCTTAGACTGTGCATATATTACAGACAACTTAATAAAGTAACCATAAAGAACAAATACCCCTTGCCCAGGATCGATGATCTTTTCGATCAGTTGGGAGGTGCGTCTGTTTTCTCAAAGATTGACTTGAGGTCAGGATACCATCAAGTCCGAATTAAGGGTGAAGACATCCATAAAATCGCTTTCTGGACACGGTATGGTCACTATGAGTTTGTGGTAGTGCCATTTGGGTTAACCAATGCCCTTGCCACTTTCATGTGCTTAATGAACAATGTACTCAGTAAATTTTTAGATAAATTTGTACTAGTATTCATTGATGATATATTAATCTACTCTAAGAACAGAGAAGAACATAAAGAACATATTAGACTTGTGCTGCAAGTGCTAAGAGAGCATCAAATCTATGCTAAATTCAACAAGTGTGACTTCTTTCAGAAGAAAATACACTACTTGGGACATGTTCTGTCCAAGGAAGGGGTAGCAGTAGATCCTGACAAGATCAGGTCTATCATGGAATGGCCTACCCTAAAGGATGTCTCAGACATTAGATCCTTTATGGGATTAGCAGGATACTATAGGATATTTATAAAAGATTTCTCTAAGATTGGTTGTCCAATCACTGCCCTCTAGAAGAAGGGAACAAAATTTCTGTGGACACAACAATGTGAAGAAAGATTTCAAACCTTGAAACATTTACTAACCCATGCACCCGTGTTGAAAATAGCTGACCCAGAAGATGACTTCCTTGTGTGCATAGATGCCTGTAAGGAAGGGCTCGGAGGAGTCCTTATGCAGGAAGGAAAGGTGATCTTCTATGAATCCCAAAAATTAAATGAGCATGAAGTCAACTATGTGACTCATGATCTAGAACTGGCTGCCATAGTGCATGCCTTGAAAATGTGGAGGCATTACCTCTTGGGAAGGAAGTTTGTACTGATGATGGATCACTATGGATTGCGGTATTTGTTTGATCAACCCAAGCTTAATGCTAGACAAGCCAGATGGATGGCCCTCCTTAGCGAATTTGATTTTGAAATAAAACACATCAAAGGGAAGGAGAATAGGGTGGCCGATGCCCTTAGCAGAAGCATGAGAAGAATTCACCTGGCAGCGGTGAGTACCTGCGAGACATATGTCAAGAACAGAGTCAAAGAGGCACAAGAAACAGATCCCTTCATTCGAAATGTGACCCTGTACCTACAGCAAGAACCCGCTGGAGAAAAATACAAAGGCTATCAGATGACCGAAGGAGGTCTACTCACCTACAGAGATAGACTGTACATTCCCAATTGTGACGACTTGAAGAGGTTCATCATGGATGAACTACATAAAAGACCCTACACTGGTCACCCAGGATACCAGAAAATGATTACTGCCGCCCGAAAGCAATTTTATTGGCCGGGATTGAAGAAGGACATAGCCAAATATTTGGCCCAATGCATAGAATGCCAATAGGTTAAAGAAGAACATCGACACCCAGCAGGACTATTACACCCTTTACCCATCCCAGAATGGAAATGGGAAACCATCTCCATGGATTTTATCACTGGATTACCAACTTCAACCAAACAGAATGACGCCATTATGGTAGTGGTGGATAAACTGAGAAAGTCTTCTCATTTCATTCCCGTCAAATCGACCTGCAAGGCGATAGATATCACCTAGATATTCATGAAAGAGGTGTTCCGACTGCACAACATGCCAAGAGAGATAATATCTGATAGAGACACAAAGTTCACTTCCAATTTCTGGAAATCACTGATGACGGGTTTGGAGACCAAGTTGTTGTTTATCACCGCCTATCACCCTCAAACCGATGGACAGATAGAAAGAGTAAATCAGATAAAAGAAGATATGTTAAGGACGCATGCGATGCATCAGTCCAGGAAATGGGAAGACTACCTGCCATTGGTAGAATTTGCCTACAACAATGGCTATCAAGCATCCTTAAAGATGAGTCCATTCGAGGTCCTCTATGGTAGACAGTGTAATACTCTAGTCAGCTGGAGTAATCCTGTAATAAGGATTTCTATTGGACCTGATATGTTGAAAGAAATGGAACATCAAGTGACTCAGATAAAACAAAATCTGAAGGCCTCTCAGAACCAACAAAAAAGTTATGCTGATCAAAAGAGAACTCCAAGAGAGTTCCAAATGGGAGATCATGTATACCTTAGAATTAAGCCCAGAAGGAGTTCCCTGAAAATGGGAGCTTGTGCCAAATTGGCACCTCGGTATTGTGGACCCTTTGAAGTTCTAGATAGAGTGGGACCTGTAGCCTATCGGCTAGCACTTCCTCCCACAGTAAAAGCACATAATGTTTTCCATGTTTCATTATTAAAGAAATATGTACATGATGATAATCATATAATTGAATGGTCTGTGATCCAGGTGGAATCAGAGGGAGAATTTCTACCAGAACCCTAATGCATACTGAACAGAAAGGAAACCCTGCTCCGGAACAGAACCATTGCAGAAGTCAAGGTGCAATGGAAACATTTTGGCCCAGATGAGGCTACATGGGAAATGGAGAATGCCATGAGATAGGCATATCCGATTTTGTTTACTTCTGTACATGTAATTCATGTTAGTAGCTAAGAACATCGAGGACAATGTTCCTTTTTAAGGGGAAGCGAATTGTAACACCCTGTTTCCCCCAGTTTGTAAATATAACTGGACTAGCCAAGGACTATATAAAACTCATAAGTATGAATATGTGATGTAAATGGACCTACAAGAAGAGGTCAATGAATGTGAATAACATTTTGAATCATTGCAGGACTACTGAGAGGGGATGTGCAGAAAAGAGACCATGATTGTGGTGGAAGGCACCTGAAAAGGTGGCGTTAACTTCCACCAAGAATTAAATACAGTATTTGGACTCCACTAGCTCGGAGAACCAAAAGTGGCTCGCTGGCCCTGAAAATTAATGGCTCGCAGACTGGTAGGTGGATGGCTTGATGAGGGATGGGATGGTGAACTGCCCATCCATAGAGCCACCAGGCCTGATCAGTGCGAGGGAAATCATGCCACACGCAACCTCGTGAGAGGATAAGGCGTATGGCAGAGGCGATTGAGAGGGTAGACGCGAGGGGAACTCTGTCAGTTGTTACATAGAGTGAGTGATAGCAGAGAGGATGGATTGCAACCTTTGCTCCTGGTCACTGGCAGACGGAGAGACACAGTCTGGACAACATCGTGGTCTCAGCTCGGGGGTGGCTAGTGGTAAATCCATCAGGAGTCGCTACGCCTACGGTTGGGTGGAAATGAGCACCCCTCCCAGCAGTTGCACCCATTTCTGAAGCTGTTTCTAATAAGTGTTTTGCTCATATTACATCTTGAAATTCATATGCTGGCATATATGCCCATAAACTGTGAACTAGTAAACAATTACAATAGAAGAATGTTTGTGCGGTGTTTTGATAAGTAATATTAGATATATGTTTATGGTAGAAAGACCATGTATGGATTATGTTAATAAATGAATTTAACTAGGCATGAGTCGAACTAAGTTAGGCACCCAACCATTCTCAGGAAGTTGTTTATCCTCATCTGCTTCCGAAAATGCCCCGGTATGAATCGTTTCACAAAGATTCCCTCCTTAGAAAGGTTCACCAAGAACTCGAAAAAAGGACTTGAACGCGCAGGTCTTATTAACCCTGTACGAGGAGGAACGACCCTCTTAAGGTTATGAGGTAGTAGTGTAGTGATATGTAACAAGTCGACAGATGAGATCTCGTCGGAGGACCCATAGCCTTTCACGATCGTTAGGTTGACAGAAGTAACTAGGGTGTTACATACCTTGCCCGTTCTTCCCTCTATCATCATGAACAAAGAGGAAATTGGGATCGTAGATCCCAAGAACCAAAAGAACATTTGGACCAATGATCTTTCCACATCCACGAAGTGGTGGAAGATGCACAAGACGAGACAATTTGAGCTGTTGGATCAGGTTAAGATGCTCGGAGTTTAGTCTCTGAAGTGTGCGCAGGAAGGATGGATCTAGACCATTAGATCTTGGTCCAATTACCCATCAGCCATCCATTTTAGGGAGATAGGTGTCCGAAATCCGTAGAGAGTCGGGACATTCGACATCGGGAAATCGGAGTTCCTGAGGCTGTGAGAGTGGGGACGTCAAAAGTCTCAAAATCCTGGAGGGATCGGGACCGTCCATATGGAAGGACACGTGGCAGCGATTGAGTTCCACCGGGAAAAGTCCCAACAGGGAGGCCAACTGTTTAGCATTGAAGAATCGGGGTTTGCGAGAGTAAAGAAATCTTACCGCTTGGAATCGCGATCCACGATATCCCAATGAGCTCTGAGCCATCCATAGTTGAGGATGCGTGTCAGGAGATCCAAAGAAGTCGAGCATCAGAGAATTGGGGTTTGCGAGAGAAAAGAAATCTTGCCACTTGGAATCGTGATCCTCGATATCCCAATGAGCTCTGAGCCGTCCATAGTTGAGGACGCATGTTAGGAGATCCAAATAAGTCGAGCATAGAAGAATCGGGGTTTGCGAGAGAAAAGAAATCTCACCACTTGGAATCGCGATCCACGATATCCTGATGAGTTCTGAGCCATCCATAGTTGGGAACACGTGTCAACAGATCCTGAAGAGTCGGAATTCGGGGTATCAGAGTTTTCGGAGGTAAGAAACTCCCACCCATTGGAATCACGATCCGCGATATCCTGATGGGAGAGCCGTGTGGGCCATAGCAGGAGATAGTGGAGGACAAGTCCACAGCGGGAGATAGTGGAGGACAGGTGTTACCATATCGGGGTTCGGGACTTGGAGAGTTCTGTGAACCAGTGCAATGGGAATCGCGATATCCCGATACACGATTTCCTGATTTTTCACAGGAGTGTTGGTCCCAATGGAGGATAGGTGTCGTGCACATTTCGGTATTGGCATATCGGAAGTCGGGGATCCACGGGGTAAGTTTCATTCAACAGTGAAAACCCCGAAATTCTGATGGGGAGTCATACGGCTGCAGTCATATGGTAAGTGGTCACATGGAACATAGTATAGCCAAGAGGGATAGCCAGTGTAAAGGCGCGTTGGGAGTCAGAGGATCGAGAGTCCAGGGGACTTGCGCATAGTGACACTGAAAGGCACGAAACATCGACAGGATTAAAGGCTGTGGTCTTGTGAAGGTAGTGGTCACACGGACCATAGGCTTAGCCTGGAGGGATAATGCACTAGGGGCACATTTGAGGGATCGCGGGTCTTGGGGTTGAATGAGTTTTGACAATAGAAACCTTGTAACTCCGATGGGAGTTATGACCGTGGTCATATAGAGGAGGTCATGTGGACCAAGAACTTAGCCTAGAAGGCTAACGCGAATTTAAGTGTGTCAGGATTGTTGGGGACAGAAATCCCGATGGAAAGGGACATAGGACCACAGTTATGTACAGAGAGCCAGGTAGGTAAATAGAAGACCTGTGACTTAGGGATGGGCATTTTGCTGCTACATGCTCCGGGGATTCTAATTATTGAGAAATCAACCAAAAATTTTGATTTATGGTAGTGGGTGTGTTACAATCATGGTTGATCTTGTCAAGGTTGAGGTGATAGTTGAATTGCCTCCTCTGTGCACAATACCCTAGCTTTAGAGCTTACAGGGGAAAGTGAATTTTTTTCAGCGTTTTGTCACTAATTATGCCAATATCATTAAAGGGTTCATTCGTCTTTTGAAAATATGGGTCAATTCTATTGGGATGAAGCTTCTCAATGCTCTTTTGAAGCATTGAAACATTCCCTGATGTCTGTCCCTCTACTTGGACCTTCTGATTATAACAAAGATTTCTTGTTGTATTTAGCTGTTTCGGAGTCAACCATCAACATGGTCTTGGTTCAGGAAGATGAAATGCTCAAATATCACGTTATATATTATCTTAGTCGAGGCCTGGTTGGACCGAAACTCAACTATTTTCATGTTGAGAAACTTGCTTTGGAAGCTGTCCATGTTGTCCAACGGTTCTATCACTACATTTTTCTTCGCAAGACCATCATCATTGTCATCGTAAAACCTTTCCAATATGTGTTAATACGACAGGTAATTGTTGGAAAGATCAGTAGATGGATAGTTATCCTACAATATTTTCAATTGGATTTTGTTTCTGCGAAATCCAAAAAGTCATTGGTCTTTACATAACTCATTTCAGAATTGTCGGTCGAGTCTAGTGATATCATGCCCGAAGAATTGCCTATTAATGAAGATATTTTTATAATTGCATCTTCAGACACCTGATATGGAGATATACTTGTGTATATCTAGACTTTGAAGTGCCCCACTTCTTCTTCTCACGATGAGCATCGAAGAATTAGACATCAGGTGTGCAACTATATTATACTCGATGACACTTTGTATTGTCGAGGCGTAGATTGCATTCTTCGGCGATGTCTCACACACGAAGAAACATAGCTCGTTTTGAATGACTGTCACACCAGAGAATGTGATGTTCATTTGTCTGGGTTGGAAACAACCAAAAATATTCTATTTGTAGGTTACTTCTAGCCCTCATTAATTAAGGATTGTGTGGAGGTGGTCAATAAGTGCCACCCGTGTAAGATATTCTATCAGAAGATGCATGCACACCTTGCTCCTATGTTTCTAGTCATTGTTGTTGGTCCTTTCACCAAGTGGGATATTGAATTTACTACATGTCACCCATCTTTAACCAGGGGGCATCGTTACATCATAATAGTAGTAGAATACTTCACAAAGTGGGTCGAAGCTATGCCAACATTTATCAATGATGGAAAAACCGTGAATCTTTTCATCTTTAATCAGATAGTAGCAAGGTTTGGTATCCCAAAGGAGATTGTCACTGACCATGGAAGTC
>ML778329.1:265018-307004 GCA_009831015.1 Picea engelmannii
TCCTGCATGTCATTTAATGAATCTTGAATACTATGAAAACTATCATTGAGACCAGATGTGAGGCTGGCTGTGAGGCTATGTGAGGCTGTTTGTGAGGCCATGTGCAAATGCATCCAATCTGTCATCCAATTGGGCTTTGAATGATTCACGAATTTATTTCAAGGTTTGAGAAGAAATAGCCATCTGAGCACCCTATGAACTCTTCGATCTTGCAGCCGTCATGGAAAAACTCAAAAAATAAACCCAAGAAGTTTCGGCAGAAAATCGCGGCTTTTTCTGGAAAAACCCTAAAAAACTGCTGAACTTAAAATGCTCATAACTTCACTTCCCGGACTCCGTTTCGGATGTTTTTTTTTTGAAATTGGGTGAAATTGTGAGAAGAACTCAGATCTGTAATTTATTTGGGCAAATTCGGCCTCCAAATGCTACATAAATAAAAACAAATCGCGTCGCCCTCCGCAGAAAAAACCCTGAAAAATTGCAGATTTTAAAACCTCAATATATTGACCTTTCGAACGATTTTTTTTTTTTAAATTGGATGTTTTTCTGAGAGGAACTCAGATATAAAACCCTTTTCTACAATTTTTTCACATAAATATACTGAAAATGTCTGGAATGTCGCGGCCCTCTTTTTTCTTCTCCGAAAAAATCTGCAAAAATAAAAAATAGTTGCCCACAACTCCGGCCCTAAAAAGTGCTTTGATACCACTTGTTAAGATCCAAAGACTGAATACAAAATATCACAATAGATCCAAATATATCTGAATACAATCACCACACAAGATATATGAAACCATATAGAAAACCACAACTTTATTATGTCAAACTCTTAGGGTAGGGAAACACCATACAATGGATCCTATTATGGAAGGGATCCTCTCCTGTTCACTTGCCTCTTCGAGGGGGCATCCTTCTATTGAGCTACTGCTCCAAACACAATATTTCTCTTCATGTCTCATTACATTGCTTGAACCCCTTTATATAGTGCTACCATCACCTAAGAACATTCTAGAGGAGGAATCTTCTAGAAGTAGAACCTTCTAAGAAGTCCTCTTACATTTATTATATCTAACTACCATAGTGGGCCTTATTTAATAATATAGTGGACCTAGTCCACCTTACATTGAATGACCTCCACTATTATCACTATAGGCCCTCTGCCCCCCCCCTCCACTACCTCTCTAGCTACCTTACAGAGTGACAGCAGCAGATCTGTCAGGGAGGCAGACAGACACAACAAGATGGCTACTGAGGGCCATAGGAAGAAAAGCAAGGCATAAAAGCTTGCAGAAGAAGCAGAAATGGATAGAGATATCTATGAATTAAAAGCAGACATAGAGGAGTTCAAACTACGGATGCGGCAGGATAGAAGGATGAGACAAATGCGAAATTTTCCCATGAAGAAGGCAAAGGAAAAATGGCCAGTCAGAGAGCTGATGGTCATGAGACAGCGCAGACTGTTGAGAAAATGGTTGAGGTATGATGAAAACCTCAGGGCCACAGAGGAAAAGAGGATTTGTCACTGTTGTCCAGAGACTGGGAGAGGTATCGATGATGAAGAAGATGAATTGGGATCAGCTAAAGATCTCAAGGACTGCCAAGAGGGCAGAGAAGTAGAAATTCCAGTTTTCCATGAGGGCAACGAGTTGAGATCAACTGAGTATCTCACGGACTATCAGGAGGACAACAAAGGAATTTCAAATTGCCAGCTGGGCAATGAAAGGAGATCATTGCGGGATCTTGAAGAATGCCAGGAGGGCAGCGGAAGCATCTTAAACTGCCAGGTGGGCAGAGATGAACAATTTAGACCATCTGAAGGTCTCATGGAGAATTCAATTCAGCAAGGGTTGCTGATGAGGATGGGATCGGTTGATCTCATAATCTGCTAGGGAAGCAGCGAAAGCATCCCATACTGCCAGGTGGGCAGGGATGAGCAGGGGAATTTGGATTAGCCCGAGAAGCTGACAGAGCAGGTGAGACTGTCTGAGGGTCTCATAAACCCAGAGATGAATTTAGATCAGCAGATGCAGCTGACAGAGGAAGATCATGATGATATTCTGATGATTGGGGGAATTGGGATATTCCTACCATCTGCCCAGGAGGAGGCAAAAAATTCTGTTGCAGATGATACAGCAACAACGGAGGAACAGTCACAGCTGGAGATGACTGTCAAGGAGGAATTGGAGCAGACATTTGAGACTGCCCAAGTAGAAGAAAGAAAAGAGAAGGAGCGTTCTGAGGAATGACTCGATGATTTCAGCCAGGGAGTTGAAAGGGAAGAAGTTGTAACACTAAAGCTGACAGCAAAAGCAGAGGCAGAAGAAGATGAGAATTCAATGGAATGTCTCAATGAGTTCATCCATCGAGCTGAGAGAGCTTCAACATTTGAGCTGACAGCAAAAGAAACAGAAGGAGGAAATGAGAATTCCGAGGAATGGCTCGACATATTCAGTGTTGAAGCTGAAGAGACTGCAACATGGGAGGTTGCAGAAGCAGAGGAAGAAGGAGTAGACATCATTTTCTTTGCTGATCTGTGGGAGCAGGTTGAAGTCCTGGAGGAAAGGATAAAAGTGCAGGGCATGCACATCCAACAGGTGAAGTTGGAAATGGATGAGGAAGGCGTGGGAGATCATGATGATCTGCCAAATGGCCAAAAATTTTTGCAGCTGAGGAGACTGCATGAGCAGGGCCAACCATTGGAGCAGCTGGATGAACTGATGAGTGAGATTAGGGAGCTGATGTTAAAGTTAGTAGATACTGTCAGCAAGGAGAGGCTGAAAAGGTAGAAGGAAGCAGTGCAATAGATGTAGTAGCAATAGCAGAATGGAGCAGATGGAAAGCTCCAAAGACTGATTTGGGATCCAGGAGAATTTCCAACAGCTACAGGGGAAGCTCATGAGCAGGAGCTCATGATTTTTGCAGCTCTGGAGTAGGATGCAGGAGCATCTCTCCATATCATCCAGCCAGCCAGCCAACCATGTCAGCGTGCATGCATTCGAAGTTGAAGGGAGGCACAACCTCATTTAAATTTGAATTGAATGTAATTTAATGTCTTAGGTTGGTGAGCCATGGAATCCGTGCCTTTGAGCAGGCGTTAGGTAGATCGGCCTTTATTGTAAGATCGACTGAGATCTAGATCCAGGTGCTGGACTAGATAGCCATTGATTGTAATTGAATAGGGTAGGTAAATCCTGGAGGGAAGCGCTCGATGAGCCCCTCAGGTAAAAGAGATTTTCAGATCTCATTTTGAGTTAGAGAGGAGATAGAGAAGAGAAGAGTCGAGGAGAACTCGAGAATACCTTTGTAAAATACAGTCATTTTCCATTTTTAATATAAACAGAAGCAGTTTTCCTGCATATGTTCTGTCTTATATGCATGTCTGTGGGTGTTCATTTCATGCTATATTTGTGTGTTGTTATCATGCCATTACAGGGTTGTTTTGATTTCAGCATTGAAGGTCTTTGAGGCTTCACACCAGGAGGGTGTGACAGAACGCTGAGGGTTCTAAGAGCCGTGCGTAGAGGTTTCCCTTCTGAACACTACGGGGTTCAGATAGAGACGTGCTGAGGCATAGAAGATGAAATCATCAACTACAACAGAAGAAGACCTTTGAGGTTGCTGAACACCTCAGGAGGCAAGGCTGTGTGGAAGAAGACACAGTTGCAGACATAACCTCTTGGGAGTTCTGTAAGGATTTTCCAAGTGGGCATTGAGCAAGTGCAAGGAGTGCACAGAAGAAGAACTCTGCTGTGAGTTCAGGAGGAACAAAATCAATGAGGATTTTCGGAGCTCTGCCAGGTGGGCATTGAGTGTAAGCACAAGGTGCTGGAGGAAGAGATCTGCTGAGAGTTGAGAAGGAAGACCAGAATCACTGAAGATTTTGAGGAGCTCTGCCAGGTGGGAATTGAGTGAGTGCATAAGTGCACAGGAGAACAAAACCGCTGAACGTTCTGTGGAGAAGAGACTCCGCCAGGAGGGTGTCAAGAAAGTGTGCAAACAGGCACATGAGAACAGAGAACTCTTTGAGTTCTGTCATTTAAAGGAAGAGTCCACTGAGGGACCTTTGTTGGGTTGTTGAATACCCAGAAGGCTCAACAAGGGGGTTGTTTGAGCAAACAGAGAGCCAGGAAGGCATCTTATTCTCCATTTGAGGGAGAAGAAAGGAAAAATCCCCAAGGGGTCTGAGCACTTGAAGAAGCTCAGGAGAGATAGCACTAGCGTGTGCACGAAGAGACTCTGCAGGAGCGCAGACGTCAAAATCCTTTAAGGATTCAAGAAGAACAAGATCAGAAGGGATAGCACTTTACGTGCGAAAGGCTCTGCAAGTGGCACAAAAGCTGAAGAATCCTTTGTGGATTCGAAAGGAGAAAAAATCTCAGGAAGAACAACATTCTTATATGTGCAGGAAGCTCAGGAGGGAGCAACAGGAGCCATCGGATCAGGCGGAGAAAGAAGATCTGTACCATTGAGGAGTTTACGTCCAGAAGAAGCTCAGGAGGAGCGCACAGGAGGAAGAGACCGAGAGCCATTGGATCTCGCATAGAAACCCCGCCAGTCATTGGATCGGGAGAAGGTGCACAAAGGCTAAGTGCAGGAGTAGGCGTGCAGAAGAAGAGATCTGAGCTGTCAGATCTGGAGCAAAAATCCCAACAACCATCGGATCGGGAGGAGCAGCACAAAAGTTTAGCCTCAGGAGGAGAGGCTCATGAGGAGAAAGGATCTTGGCCATTAGATCTGGGACAGATACCCGACAGTCGTCGGATCTGCAGAAGCTGTGAGGGAGTTAAGAGCCATCGGAGAATCGGAGTTCTCACGGGCAAGAGAATCGTGACATCGCAAGTTGCGAAACCCCGACAGGATCAGAACCGTCTGTTCAGAGGGACAGGTGTCAGAGATCAAGAGCCATCAACATTTTGGCGTATCGAAGAATCAGAGTTCCCAAGGACAATAGAACTGGGACACTGGAAGTCTCGAAATCCCGACATAATCGGGGTCGTCTATTGGAGGGACACGTGGTAACCATCAGCGCACAGGGGAAAAGCCGCGACAGGATTCAGCGTGGAGGATAGGTGTCAGACACCTGGGAAGAGTCGGGAATCGGGATATCAGAGATCCCGGGCACATAGGTTTCGTGCATAGCAGAATCGCGAAATGCAATTTCCCGATCGGATCAGGACCGTCCATTTAGAGAGGATGTGTGTCAGAGGATCCCGAGGAGTCGGGGATCAGCATATCAGAGTTTCCGGAGGCAAGAAACTCTTGCAGCTTGAAGTCGCGATTCGCGATATCTCGACGGAGGAGCGTGTGGGGCCACCTAGGTGCTCAGTGAAGGACAGGTGGCAGATCAAAGTTTGGGTGCCAATTAGAAGGTAGAACTATAGTGGGAGCCAACTGTCATCATAGCAGAGGAGGAGGACAGGTGGTAGAGTCCATGACGACGAAATGGACCGTTGACGGGTCAAAGGTCGCGAGCGTGATCGGAGGACCAGCGCGTCGGGGATCAGCATATCGGGGAATCCATGGACGCGGAAATATTTCATTTCGAAACCATGAACCCCAAAACCCCGATGAAAGGGTAGGCTGTGGTCACAAGGTAATGTTCACATGGACCAGGGCTGGGCCAGGAGGGCCAGCTAAAGAAAAGCACGTCGTAAATTGGGAAATTGGAGATCCCGTGCACAAGGAGTTCGTGCATTTTGAAACCACGAACCCTGAAAACTCTGATGGGGAGTTTGACTGTAGTCACACGAAGTGATGGTAACATTGAACAGAGCCTAGCCAGGAGGGGCTAAGGCCGGGAAGGAGCGCATCGGGGATCAGAGGATCGAGAATCCTTAGGACATGCGCACGTTAATATTGCAAACGCCGAAACCCCGATAGGAGGTAAGGCCACATACACAGAGTGAAGGTCATATGGACCAAAAACAATACCAGCAGGGCTAGCGCCTAAGGTGCATCGGGGAATTGGAGATCGAGATTTGGAGAGTGTTGTGATTCTCGACAGCGGGAACCGCGAAACCCCGAACCCCGATAGGAACTCGGGGATAACCACGGTAAGGTGTAGAAGGCCGTGGGGAGGAATTAAAGGACCTGTGGATCAGTTTTGCATAGTGATTCCCGAGAGGAATCTAAAGAGCCTCTCCGGCTCAGAAGAGAGGGGATTGAAATCGATCCTATGAGCAGGTGAGTCTGAGGTGTAGGAACACCCTCGCCTACATCAAATGGCATCCAAACCTTGTTATCATTTGACAACGCCAGAGACGACTTAGAAACGAACGACTGGTGTTTGTTTATTGAAAATTTTAAGGGTTTAAATCTGAGAGTTTCCCAAGAGTTCGCATTGACCTTCGATGGTTGCAGAGCGAAGATAGGTGACGTGCAGCTGGAAGTAACTGAAGACTTCTTAAGCTAACCCCGTAATTTCCTCCCAGAGACACATTTTTGTGTGAGCGATTCTGAGCAAACTGTTTTGAATTAGATCAAAACCTTGAAAACCCAGAATTGAAATGAGCCCTTTTACCTTCATCACAGGAGGTTTCCCCAGAAATTGGATCATTACAAAGATATAACTTGTCCTTTAGAGGTAAAATATCAGATTTTCTTTGTGGCTGAAGGGAGCATTTTGGTCTGTTTGCAATTGTTGAAATGTTTATTACCTCTCCAGGCCTGTGCCTCAGCACCCCTCTCACCCATCTAGCTTTGTGCCTCATCCCCCTTATATGAACCCTTGATCAATCCAAAGGATTTTCAACCAGTTTGTCAGCAAGTTATACATCTACAGGACCTGTGATATTTAAAAAAAATGTAGAAGCAACTACAACTATCATAAATTCCAAATTTTCTTGACATAATTCGGTTTGTGATTTGAGGTATGAATTAGTTAGCATAATCATTTGTTGTTTTTAGAGTAGGATATTTGGTTTGATTAGATAAACCATTTTTATTATTGGAATTAGTTTCTTTATTTTTTAAGATTGCATGTGCTATTTTAACTAGCTACAAATTTTGTAGCCAGTTAGAAAAAATTCAAATTGCTTGATTTTACAATTGAAAATGTATCTAAAATCTTTCCATTTTTACTTGTTAACAGGAACCCATGATTTCTAAGGAGATTTGGAGCACTGTTGAGATCTTCCAGCCATACCATCTTTATGTTTTTAGTAAATAGATTAGGCTGTTAGTTTTTGATATCAAGTAAAATCTGGGAGGTTGCATCCCCCACATTTTTGTACAGATTTGATGTTATCAATAGGAAACATTTTGTTACTGGAACCTATATAAGTATGTTATTTTGTAAACTTCAAATCATCTCTACCTGGGGCAAAAACTATGGATTTCGGATTTACAGACTTGAATAGAATATGATATTTGCACAGCTTTAGCTTCTCCATATCGTGTTTTTATTCAAGTTATGATTATTTCAATTTGTAATTAGATTGTGATTTCTTTAGCTATCGTGGTTTATTTCAGATTGGTATGATAAAATTTATATGATATCCATGTTTTATGTCCCATATTTAACATACAATAATTATTCTGTTCAAACTTGAGATTAAGAGATTTATCTTCATCATTCGTTGAACATTTATACACAAGTTTTCACAGCAGGATTTATCTCAATGTGGCCACTTGTGAAATTATAAGATTGTTGTTACTATATCTCTTATATGTTCTATCATTTAGATTCAATCATTACTGCTTCACGTTTACGAGAAGCATTTGTAGGATCTATTGTGGGTTTGCCTCATCAGACACTGAGATTGGATGCTATACAAAGGACGAATATGGGATGCATTAACAGGTCAATTTACTAGTTTAATTTCATTAGCTTAATGAATACATAAATTTCCTGCAGTCTAAACATATTCTACTATTTGTTATCTTTGTTTTAAATTGGACAGTTTGTTATTCCATTTCTTGTTTATAAACATTATAAAAAAAATCAAACAAAAAAGATTAAATGATAGCTTTGTTGTTGTTTAATAAATCAATCCATATTCGATTTTTGCGAATTTAGATTAAAATTCGCATTTTGTAAATGTTATATATATATATATATATTAGAAATAAAGTCATTTGTATATATTATACACATAATAAGTAGACTTATGTTATAAATATTATTTAGTAAACTGTAAATATATATTAGATCTGTATATAGTTTTCAACGAGTGTTTTCCATCAAGCTTTTATCTTCTTTAGTTTTTGTTTTTCGATTTCTTAGGAATTAGATCGGCCAACAGAGCTGCTAAACCTGTCAGAGTGGATTAATCCAAATGGCTTGGGTTAAGTAGACAACCCCAGATTGGATTCACTCCTCCAGTTGACGAGCAATCAATTTCGCCCGTCAACACTATGGTAAATAGTTTAGCTTCTAGGTCATCTTAAATTTGTAGATACACCCTGTGTAAGATAGGGTATCTGACTAGTCCTATTGACTATTCTCAAGAAGGTGTTCCAGGTAAAACAATCATAACTTCTTCCTAGAGTATCCCAATTGAGTGGGACTAGTTTCATTGGATCATGGACAATCTGTAGTATTTCTGGTACGATTTTTAGAATTTTATATCAATTATTTTGTGTGGGGCACACTATACAAGTGACATCTCTTGGAAAGGCCAAAAATCGGCAAGTTGTGGGGAAGTTACCGTAAATTCCACTTGGCACATCTAATTTTGATCAGACCTATGGCATTACAGAGAAGAAATATCAGAGAACTACATAAAATAAAGTTTCATACCTAGAAGGGTCGAAACTTGGGAGATACAACAAAAGAAATATTGTCTAGCAGAACCACCTCAAAATCAAGGTTCAAAAGTGATACTTGGCCAACATGCCACCCAAAAAGGGAACTTCTACACCAAATAAGCCTCCAGACAATCCTACTTGGACTCTTGATGAAGGTGAAGAAATGCGTAGGGACATAAATGGTTTACAAAAGAAGATATTAACAAAATATGAACTACAAGAGATGGAAGCTAAGTTGGAGACAAACATGGATGGTTTAAAAGAGGAGATCATGGAAGTATTGAAAAATTTCATAACAGAGAAGACACCTGAAAGTGAAAATGCATCCCATGAAATTCATGATGAGGACACAAGGAAGGTGAATCAAGAATGGAGAAACTCCAACTTTGGGTTGAAGACCAACCACGTTCCTAAGATCGATATGAGGAAGTTTCATGGAAAGGATCCAATCACATGGATACTTCAGATGGAACAATTCTTTGATCTACATAATGTGCCACATACACAAAAGGTACGAATTTCTTCTTTATATTTAGAACCTAATCAATTTGTATGGTATTGATGGCTTTGTTCTCACAAATCACTCATCACTTGGACAATTTTCATAGAAGAAATGATAGCACACTATGAGGATACAAGGAGCAATACCTTCTTTAGCCAATTGATAAATCTCAAGCAAAAGGGTTCAGTTACCGAGCATATTGAGAACTTCCAAAGATTGAATATAAAGGTAATCAATATTCCATATGAGCACTTGATTGATGTGTTCATAGGAACTTTAAAGGATAAAATTCAACATGAGGTTCGCCTTTGGTAACCCAAATCACTGGAGAATGCATTTAAGGTGGCAAGAAATGTTGAAAGTAAAAATATGGCTATGGCTACTAGAAGGACCAATCCTAACATCTATAGAGAGAACAATTATCCTTCTTCTAAAATACCTCAACCTACAATGTTGACACCTCAACAATTAGAGGAAAGAAAAGCAAAAGGTTTATTCTTTAATTGTGACATCAAGTACATTAAGGGACATAAGTGTGGTGAGAAGAAATTATTCTACATAGATTGTGAAGAGGAAGAAGAACAAGAAAAAGAACCATCTCAAGATGTAAATGTAGAAGCAATTTCATCTGAAGAGTTGACTCCCACGATATCATGTAATGCATTGGCTGGAATTAGCACTCCTCAAACCCTCAAGATCGAAGGATACATCAAAAATAAAAATGTAATAGTTCTAATTGATTCTGGCAGTACTCATAATTTCATTTACTGTAAATTACCCAAAGCTCTCAATTGCTTTGTATATACAGCGCTAGAGTTTCAAGTAATGATTGCAGATGGAGGAACTATCAATTGCTCAGGAAAATGCAATAAGATCAATCTTACTATGGGGGAATATGTAATGAATAGTCCAATGATTGATATACCCATGGGTGGTGCAGATGTTATACTAGGAATCCAATGGTTAGAATCATTAGGAACAATGGTTTTTAATTTTCAAGAACTTTTCATGAAATTTTCATTAATATGAAAATAAATTGAGTTAAGAGGTATCACAAGGAAACCTGGTAAGGTGATAAGCTCTGATGGCATGAAAAAATTATTGAAAAAGGGGCATTAAGGTGTTATTGCACAACTATGCTCACTAGGTGTTCAAACAACTAAACCATCTATTCCTCAAGATCTCCAAAGGATCATTGATAAGNATTCCAAAGTATTTGAAGATATTCCCAAAGGTCTTCCACCCACTCGAAATCATGATCATGAAATTCACCTAATTCCTGGGAGTGTTCCTCCTAACATCAAGCCATATAGATACCCTTACGCCCAGAAGAGTGAAATTGAGTGCATGGTTGAAGAAATGTTAGAGGCTCGCATTATTAGACCTCGCCAAAGTTCTTACTCTGCACCCGTGGTAATGGTATTCAAGAAAGATAGCTCATGGCGTATGTGCCCAGATTATAGAGATCTCAACAAGATCACTATTAAAGATAAATTTCCCATTCCCATTATTGATGAATTGTTAGATGAACTACATGGAGAAATCTATTTCACAAAATTGGATCTCCGTTCAGAGTATCATCAGAATAGAATGAAGGAAGAAGATATCCCAAAAACAACATTCCGAACTCATGAAGGCCATTATGAATTTTTGGTCATGCCTTTTGGCCTTACAAACACACCTTCCACATTCCAAGGGTTGATGAATTCCATTTTCAAGCCCTTCCTTCAAAAATTTGTGTTAGTAGTTTTTGATGATATACTAATCTATTGCAAGTCTTGGGAGGATCATGTGTGTCATGTTGACAAGGTGATACAACTACTAAAGGAGCAACAACTACATGCCAAACCATCCAAATGTTTCTTTGGAGTGAAGTGGGTAGAGTATTTGGGTCATATTGTATCTCATGAAGGTGTCAAGGTAGACCCGAACAAGATTAAGGCATGATGGACTGGCCGATTCCCAAAACATTGAAGAATCTTAGAGGATTTTTGGGTTTGACAGGTTACTACTGCAAGTTTTTTTGAAACTATGGAAGAATAGAAGCACCTTTAATGACACTAACTAAGAAGGATGAATTTTCATGGACTCCAGAGGCCACTAAAGCTTTTGAACAACTTAAAAAGGTGATGTGAAAATCTCCTATCTTGACCACTCCAGAATTGCATGAAACAACAAGAAGATCAACATCGTAGTGAAAGAGGTTTTGAAGTAGGGGATTGGGTGTTTTTAAGAGTACAAACATACAAACATATGTCCCTCAAGCAAGCCAAGAAGGATAATAAATTATCACCAAATTACTATGGCCCTTATAAGGTGTTGCAAAATATTGGTACTATGGCATACAAATTGGAGTTTCCTGCATCTTCACAAGTACACCCAGTTTTCCATGTTTCATGCTTAAATAAGGTTATAGGCAACAAGATCCCAGTTCAAACTATATTTCCATAACTTGACGAGGAAAGAAAAATTATATTGAAGGCTGAATCCATCACTGACACAAGAATTCGCCAGCTGAGGAATAGATCCATTTCAGAGTATCTCATTAAATGGAGGAAACTACCGATTGAAGATTCTACTTGGGAAGATGATTCTTTTATATAGAAGCATCCAAAGTTACTCAAGCATTGCGGACAACACTTGTCTCAAGGGGAGGGGCATGTTAAGCCCTAATATTGGCTCATTACCCCTCTATTTATGTCGAATTTAGGCCATTAGTTGTAATTATACCTCCTAGTATCCTATATATACCAAGGAGACATTTTCATTTTGAATCATCTTGTACTTGAACATTTAAGTGGGGTAAAAGGAGGTTTCCCCCTTGAAGAGGCTTATTATCTGAAATTATCTCTTTTTCAAGGCGTTAAGTACTTTTTCTGAGGTTTTTCTATGCTATATTGATATTTGGTTCTTAGCATTTGTCATAGAAATCCTCTATATTCCTCCCTCCACCTTCTCTAGGAAACAAAGCTGCCCACCTTATCACTACTAGGAAGGAGGCTACATTCCCCCCTACTGTTTATCTGGGACTAAGACTGGGCACCCTCTCAAAGAAGGAGCATAGAATAGTACCAAACCTGAAGTTCTTGTTGGTACTCCACCAACACTTTGTAAGATGTCTCTTCATGCATACAAGCATGGTGGTACTCTAGTAAAAAATAGTTGCCTCCGAACACTGAATAACACAATGCATATGTGCACGTGAGGCCTGATGAAGTGCCTCAGATCCAATGATATTCCCGATCAGAAGTAGGATCAATCGTAAAGAGAGGCTGGTGATCTTGTGGATCAGAACTTAAAAACATACTTTCTTAGTGCTATCCTCGCAGTACATCTTAATGTAATCCTCAATGTTGAAAGGCCTTGGAGGAAAAGTCCTCAAGTTGACTGGTTCCCCTCTTCTTGAGAGGTTAGTCAGAAAGTATATATCCTATATGGTTGGGGTCAGTGATTGAACCTCCATCATAAATTACTCTGCATCAAGATGACAATACTCCACAAGAGCATTGAGCAACCTTGGTTGTGCCCTCATAAATGGACACTGGAAGAACTTCCATAATTTGCACTATTTTAGTGCAGCGATGGCCATAGGTCCTCCTCGACCAAGATGTAAAGCTCCTCATGCTCTCTCTCCCTCCAGTGAACATACATCCTGTCACATGACAAAAGTGGAGAGGAGTTAATGCTTGCTTTTTTTATTTTTTTAATGTAAAGGAGGGTATACACGTGTTGTTTAATACACAGTCGCGTATGTATGTGTGTTGTTTATTATTCTACCCTAGTACATACATGGTCTGGCCTTGGACAACCTACGTACATATAGGGCCACCCTTTTTACAAGAGTGCACCCCTCCCAAACTAAAAATTAAACTACAAAGGAGGAATTGAAATGCAAGCATAGGTATTTTGTACTTACTTGGTCCAAATAGAAGGTCATTTTGTCCATTGTAGCTCCCAAACTCCACTCTTTTAATGAAGGGTTTTTTTGACCTTTTGGTTAATTTTCAATTTGCAATGGTAAAATGAGTTGTCCACCTCTACTTATACACTTTTTTCTCCATTTTTCCCCTTTTTGGTCCTCTTTGCCATTTTTCCTGGCTTGGTGGTTACTCGAATTCACATCTGAGTTTTCTATTGGTCGTTCTGGTACTTTTCTCCTTTCGGTTTGGTAATTTTTTGGGGATTGGTTACATATTTGACATCCTTTGGTAAAAGTCATTTTTCCCAACTTTTGCATATAAGTTATGATTTCATTCCCATGTTTTACATCTCATTTTGTTTTCCAATTTTCCATAGGATCAACCCCACCAAAGTGCGACACAGAACCTCCTATATTGCTTTAGAAGTGTCATAATTAGGTGGTAGAGCCTACCTTTACATGGATGCCCTAAGTATATCCTTTGCTACGTTTTTGGCATCCATGCTACCAATTGTGACTATAGGATTGGGAGTCCTTGTTAGTCCTATCATGATTACATAATGAAGCCTCATTATTTTGTTCATCATCATCCTAGGCCTTACCCTCAGGACTCCCTAATGAGCACGCTTTGTTTTCTTTCAATCTCACTTTAAAATTCAAAAGTAACATCCAATGAGACTGTATTTATTCTTTTCGATCTTGTCTAGATTACTTGAGAAAAGTAGCCCCCTGGATTCTTCTTTAATCCCTTTTTAGACTCTCTAAAAATGAAAATATTGCCGAGCGATCTTGTTGCCCTTCATGTTCGCCAAACTAAAATTTGAAGGCACATCTGTCCAACAATAGTTTACCCTTTTTTTGGTCCAGATGGCTAATTTTACAAATAAAGGTATGCTCTAGGAACTTTGGTTCGCTAGAAGAATATTCTCAGGCGTAATTTTAACCCTTTTTCGGGCCGGAGGGACAAAATGTTTGAAAAAGGAACATTCTCCTTGGTTTTGGTTTATCACCTTTTTCGGGCCTTGGAGATTACTTACGAAAAAGGAACCCCCCCAAATTCCATAGTTAATCTCTTTTCAGACTCCCTAAAATTGAAAATATCGCCGAGTGACCTTGTTCCTTTATGTTGATACTGAGAGGGGGGTGAATCAATATCAAGTACAAATTCAATTTTTTTTTAACTTATACATCAACTAGATTGTATATTCAATTATATCCAATGAGAAATGAACAATAGTAGAAGATTTACACC
Organism: Picea engelmannii; assembly: GCA_009831015.1. Classification (NCBI taxonomy): domain Eukaryota; kingdom Viridiplantae; phylum Streptophyta; class Pinopsida; order Pinales; family Pinaceae; genus Picea; species Picea engelmannii. Next base: position 279,440 of record ML778329.1, read on the forward strand.
AATACACCACAATACACCACAATACACCATGCACACTATATGAGAAATAATCAATAGTTATTGTGCAAGGAAAGTAATGAATTCCAACGGAAGCTACAACTTCCAAATATAAAGGGAGGGATAAACCTCCAAAAGGAAGATACATTCCTCCAATATCAAGAGAGAGTTGACCTCTCCTTCCTTTCTCATTAAAAAACTTGTGTGTGTTGAAAAATGAATGTTTAATGAGATGTTATTATACCCTTTATGTCACTTCCTTTTAACATTAGGGCCGACCTGACACTTTCTTATTTTGTAATTATTTTATTTAATTTTCTTCAGGGATGACCTGTACTTCCTTCTTCAATTCACTTTGTCATCTTCAAAAATTCATTTCTCCTCAACCGTTGTCAGTGTTTCATGGAAACCTGCATAGGAGATCTAATTAAAGCATGCACAAACAAAGCTTATCAAGAAAAGGAAGAGAGATATGATATGGAAGAATGAGAAAACATATTCACATTACTCCAATGAGATGATGATTGATACATAGATCATGATCAATATGATATAATGAATGAGTGGAATACATTCATATATAGGGAAAAACATTCCATAATTACAAAAAATAAATCAAGCAGTTAGCTTTCCTTAGGAATGCATGCATTCATAATAGTGATCGGAAAAAATAGAAAGTCTAAAATAGAACTAGTCAATCAACTCCCACTGAACTAGTGTGTCAAAAATAGAAATTTCTCCAACACCCCCCCCAAACATCACTATGGAGTAAAAAATGAGTCCCAGCTACTAGGCCATTTTAGGTACTCATGTACAATGCAACTAATGAACACTGAAAAAATGAGGTAAGAGGGAAAACCACGTGGGAACAAAACCCCCCCTCAAAAGATAATGTATCAAAAGAAGAAAATGGCAGTTGCTAGGCAACTGTGTTCTTCATGAAGACTTTTAGTGAGCACAAGTTTCAGACTTTTAGCTGTTGTGCTCTTGAACTATAAATAACAGGACAAACAAGACATAAAAAATTACAACAATCTTATAATTTACAAATCGTTGCAGCTAGATAAATTTGTGTGCAAAGACTTGTACAAAGTGATTCATTTAATGAAAAAGGTAAACCTGTAATTCATTCAACTGAAACAAACTAATTGTTGTATTTTTAAATAAGAGAGATCAGACATGGATAGCATATAAATCAAATCACATCAACATGCAATGAATCATGATAGCTAAAGTAGTCGATAATTGATTGCAAACTGATATGCAGAAAACTTGAAACAAAAGTTTGATATATTGAAAGCGAAAGCTATTACAAGACATCAACTTTCATCTCAGTCTGAATCATAAATCCATAGTTTGGTTCTCCCCACTGTGATGATGATGGTTCTTCACAAAAAATAACAAGTATTTAAAGACCTCCCACAGGGTAAAACATCCTTGTGGGAATTGTCAACAACAGTTTACAAAAAATCTGGGAACAATCTCCCAAATCTTCTATTCCTGCCTATGACCAAAAACTTAAAACATAACTATATCTGAACTACCACAGCATGTCCAATTTGTCAATGAAATTCGTAAGTACTTGTAGGTGGACAAGAATACACCAGTTTAGATAAAGTTTTATTGATAAAATTAACCAAAATCTAAATTTTAAGACTAGCTAATAGAATTAAACGATTCTGTAGCTAGTCTAATTTGAGAACAAAACTGTTTTAAATCAATGAAATGCTAATAGAAATATATTCAAATCTTTGATTGCTAATTTAAAACAAAAGGAATCATTTGAACCACAACCTCTATGCTAATCGATAGCAAATGAAATCTTGTTTGAATCTAGTTCAATTGCAACAGAATATGTATGATCTGTCACACACTCTTATTTCCAATTCGGAGCAGACAGAAAGTTTTTAACCAATTTGAAACCAATGAAATCATTTTTATGAATCAATTCCAATCGACACAAATTGTAACCGATCAAGTAAAATTTTCAAGCAATGATTTATGTCGACTCAGCCATCAACAAAATTGTTTTAAATCCATAGCTAACATAGTTGTTTTTTCGATTTAATAGATTACATTATTTTTATCAAAGCAATCACTGATATTGATGCATTGCATAGATAAATGATCATGCCAATTAAAGCAAATGGAATCATTTCAAAATCAAACCATAAGAAATCAATTGAACTATATCAGAGCCGACACAATCAATATGCTAAATCGTATCAATCAACACAACTACACGATTTTAGCAAATAAATCTTATGCACATGTCGAATGTAATCAAAATCCAAACGATAATATTTATTCAAAACGAAACAGACTTGTTATTCGGATAATCGAAGTCAACAGGATTGTTTTGGACCTATTAGAAACAAACAAAACTAATCGAAATCAAACCCAATCGACTATTCTAAATCAAATGAACATAATTGATTCAAAAACAAGCCAAACACAATAAAAAACAAATCAATGGATTATACTAAGATGGGCACGACAAAATCACATAACCAAATCATAGCTACATTTGAATTTAGTAAAATGAACCTACTGTACAAGATCCACAACAAAATCATTTTTGATGATCAAACTATAACAAAATCATTTCAAATGTATTAAAATGAACAGAGCTAATTTGAAAGCAAAACCCAATCCGTTATATTAATTCAAGCAAACTTACAAATCAAAACACATACCTGCGAGGATTGATCAAGGGTTCAAGAGTGTGAGAGGCTAGACGGGTGAGAGGGATTCTTAGGCACAGGCCTGGAGAATTCATAGACGTTTCAACAAATGCACACAAACCCAATACGCACCTTTCAGCCATGAAGAAGGTCTGAAACTTGACCTCTAAAAAACGGGCTAGATCTCCGTAAAAACTTAATTTCGGAGGAAACTGCCCGCAATGAAGGTAAAGGGGCTAATTTCAGTTCTGGGTTGTCAAAGGTTTGATCGGATTCCAATCCGTTTGCTCAGAATCGCTCACGCAAAAACGTGTCTCTGGGGGAAATTACAGGGGTAGTCTTCTCTGGCAATCAAACAGTAACTGACTCTGAACACCATGGGGTTTAAATTCACCCTACAGGATCCAGGAGAGAACACACAGTGGGCAGGGTGAACGGTGAGGGTTTGGACAAGGTATACGCAGGACCCAAAACTCAGAGATTTCCCGAAAAGTTAACAGAGGTAACCCGGTAAGGAGGCAGGCATTAATGCCAAAGTGTGAGAGGGTGGTGGAGCTATCTCAGTCCATGCAAAACATTCATTTCCATAAGTACAACCGATGGTGCATATGGTGATTCATATCACTATTGCAATGTGTTAAATGTAAAATCAATTAAACCATTAACGAAAACTATGGTAAGTTGACCCCAATGTTTGCACACGCATAGAGTTTGCATGGTTTTTCAAAATCAAAACAATGTTTCGAATAAGAAATTGACCATAGAACTTATACAATATATAAAACCATTGAATTAAGGATCTAATAATCAATTTAATGTTTTCATGAAACCAATGCACCAAGGAAATCGATGAAAAGACTATAAAACATCAAACCACCACTGTATTAAGGACTCAATGACACTCATTATCAAATCATCACAATCTTATAAAAATGAAATCACATTAACAATTAAAGAATGCCAAGTGAGTAAGGATCTTGGAGTTTTGCCAACTGTGCGACTATAATCAAATTGGAAATGCAATGAACACATAGACAAGAGTGCCATAATAATCTAGTGACGATTTTAATGTGACCTCGAAAACGAAGTTTTCATGCTTGCAGTCGTGAAAATGAGAACAAAGGTAAGTGTGCAAATGCATGAAATAATAGTGTTGTTTTATTCAAATATTGCAACGAAAATCAAGGGTTGCAAAACACTGGCATGGGCAGCTTATAAGGATAGGATAAAAATGCGAATTGGTTGCCAACAATGGCAACACACTGGTAGAAGTAGTTATCTCTACCAAAAGAACAAATCCAGATTATGATAATGAGAAAAAATCTAACTCAAAAACAACAAACAAAAAATTGTTTAAACATCATTGTTTATCAAATATTCCAGCAGTGCTTAAAGGATGAAAACTGATAACAATCTTAAGATAAGCAAGTCACGATATTAAAGATGAAATCCCCAATACCGTTGACAGATCCACTACTGCCAGCAGGCATCCATAGCCTCGACAGGGTTGCCATTTAACTCACTCTAATATCCGTATCCTGCCAAGAAGTTTTGGATCAGAATAAAGGACATTTTAAGGTCAAGTTATCTCATTTTTGTAAATTTTCATATACCCAACATTGCTTCATTGCCAGCGGGCCTGTTCAGTACCCCGACGAAGTTGTCTTGGCATCATGAATGCATTTACCTGCTGCCAGCAGACCTGTTCAGCATCCCAGTGGGTTTACAAGCACTTCCCACAACTCTTTTATGTTTTAATTTTTTAAAGATATATGATTGAGCGGGGTGACGCTGAAAATTCCAATATTTTAAACATATTTTTTACATACCTCAACATAATTTTTTAGAACTGTCCTTCATTAAGATCCAGAGATGATTTATTTACAAAACCAACCTTCGAAGGCAGGGAGACATCTTCTGAGTCATTCCCTTAAGGAACAGGGACAGTGTAAAAAGATAATGGATGATCGTGACAGGATTTACTTACAGATCGAAATCAGCTAACTTCTTTCAAACAATAGTTTTTTCCAACACAGATGTAAATTTCAGAAGTATATAATTGATGTTTACACAATTTTTCCATGGTCGTTTTAGTGAAAGAATTTTCTATTTTCTTTGTCTAAATAGTTCCAAAATTTAGGTATGTGTATTTCCAAAAGAAAAACTAGTAAGCATAAGGGAGAAATCAAAACATACCAGCGAAAAAAAAAATGGAAAGCAAAGAAATCCAAACAACAAAAACAAAAAACAAATATGCACAGAAGGTGCCTCTGAAAACCTCATGCAACAAATCCATTGGGAAACTGAAAGAAAGTAGGAAAATCCTGAATGATGGGAAAGAAGTCCTACTCATGGTACCTTGGGTTAGGGTTGATTTAGATTTATTTATCTTTTTACTTTCCATTTAATATTTTCATGACGATACTGCGTTTTTGAAAATAAACATTCAACTAGAAGTAAAGAGAAAAAGAATCAAGGGGACTTCCCTGACAACAGCCGTATTATGGTTCTTGTGGTGTGCCCACTTGCATTCATGACTACATTATTACAAAGAGAAATAGTGAGAAATAGAACTACAAGAAAACCTATTCCTAAACCTACCCTAACTATTGAACAAATCAGGATACTATGTGAAGTCATGTTTCCAATGTAGCCATCGAAGTGACTCCAATCCTGCAATGGAAACAAAATCAAGCATTACTAATAAGAATGGTAATATTTCAACAAATGACAAAAACATACCACACTTTCCTTCATAATCATCATCTAAAAACAAAGTAAGCATGATCTTACCATTCCCTTGAATATTCTTGTTGTATGAATCCTCCAGCCATTGTGCAATCTTGTCGTGATAAGGGTCATAATGGCATGGGAGAGTGTAAGTAGTATTGAAAAAATTGTCAAGATCACGAAGAAATGGAATAACCATCAGCCAAGGCTGAAATGCCCCATCCTCCTGACAGTTCTCTAAGTGTTCATTAATTTCTTCACATGGAGGATCTAAAAGAAACATGTCACACCTACTTTGAAGATACTTAGGTAAAAAGAAAGCAAGCACAACTTTTTCTTTATTATGATTTTTTTTTATATATGAATATTCAAGCCATCCTAAGATCCTGTCACAAAAATGAGGAGGCAAACCATGACTTTGATGAAACAAATTTATCAATGGAAAGCTCATCATAGGAGGATTCGTGCAATCAATTGGATCATTGGTTTGAATGTTTCCTTCGTTGAGATTGATCATTTCAAAATGTGAAGCATAAACATTAAGATTCGATCTAAGCAAAGAATGAATATGCAACTTAGAATGTTTGATCTCCATTAAATATAGTGCATTGTCTTTTTCAACAATAAACTGTGTAAAACCATCTCGCAATATGTCCTTTTCCCATGTGAGTGATGAAAGTGAACAAGTGTCAAATCTGGTTTTATCAATGTTATGCTCGGAATTAATTTCACCAAAATTTAGCATATCGAAAGGATATGATTGTGGTGGAAAAGAGTAGGATGTTGTAGGTAAGATGTCAAGTTCACCAGAATCTAGGAATAGATCAGGATATAAAGAATAAAAGGAATCGGAAATAAGCAGATAAAAAGAATCTCTTGAACTATGATAATAAACAATGGTATTCTCAAGACAATTCTCTTCACTTTCTTTAAAACTCTTACTCTGTTTTGGTGACGAATTCCTCAACATAATATGATCATCTGGATTTTCCTTTTGTGTGATAGATAATTCAAAATTTATGTGACAAGCATCTAGTCTTTCCCGTGAACAAAGTGCATTTTGAGGATGAGGGTTTAAAGTTTCTTCTTCTAGTTGCATAACTTCTTCTCTAATCAGTTTCATAGGAGTACTAGAACATTTAAGAAGATTTTCGTTTCTTAAGTGTTCTTCAATGATTGATTTTAAATGTTGATTAGAGTATGAGTTACAAGAATGAGGGTATTCACCTTGAGCCAGAAACGAATCATCTTCCATACTAGTCTTAGACTGAAAATACAATGATTCAAAGGAAAAACCAACTTGGTTGTCAATAAGAGCCTAATCAATATATTCTACCTCCCTGGCTTGTTCAACATTGTCGGAAGGATCCTTCTCTTCTTGTGAAGAGAATTGTTCTTGCAGTTGAGTGATAGGATTTGCAATTGGTTCTTCATTCATGATTGAACATGACTGGATGGAAGGGATGGAAGCATCATAGAAGAGATTTAATGCCAATGACATGTCATTGAGATTAAATTTACAGAGGATATGATAGACTTTTGTCAAAAAGCCTTCTGAAGATGTATCTCTGTTGCTTAGTGAAGTATGAAATTCTTCACATAATTGATCAAAATCATAAATTTCAAAAGCATCTAGAAATTCATCTACAAATTGAAACCAATAAAAAATGTGACATGCTGGAAAGGATTCAAACCAATGTTTGATCCGACCTCTAAAAGTAAAAGAGAAAAGTCTGCATAAAACTCTTAAATATGAGATGTCATGTTTGATGCATTTGCACCAAAACTTGTTAAGGTGGTCTTTAGCAGATATATTGCCTTCACCATCAAAGGTGAGTTTGGACAAGCGAGAGACTGTCTCGTTGGGAACATCGGGTAATGAGAAGTTGAAAGCATGTTCCAACACAGTGATTTGGGGAGCCATGGGGGAAATTGAATACATTTAAAATAAAGGCTCCTACAAGGCCGGCTTGTCAATCATCCCTCCTTCTAGTGCCATTTGTTGACGAGCGAAAATGAATGCTCGCCAACTGGAAGAGTGGATCCGGTCCAGGGTTGTCTAAATAACCCAAGCCGTTTGGGATAACCCAGCCTGACGGGTTTAGCGGCTCCGTTAGCTGATCTAAGTCCTAGAAAAACAAAAGAAACTACTCTAAATGAACTAATATAAATAAAAATAACAATTAAAACAAAACTAATAAACAAATCTGAACTACTAATATATACAATTTACTATCTAATACTATAATAACTCTACGAAATTAAACATTTAACTATCAACAAAATTAAATATTAATCACAAATGTACAATATTTACAAATTACATATTTAAATGAAAACCTGCAAAAATCATTTGTAAACTGTCCTAAGACAACAAAACTATTATTTTTTGATTTTTATAATTTTATGAAAAAGAAAAAGAATAAAAACTATCTAAGCTAAGCAACTAAAATGAAAATTCTAACTAAGAATCTAAACTATATATACATATATCTAACTAAATTACTTAAATTATACTAATAAGCTAACTATTAAATGACAAATAGAAAACTGACCTGAAGTAATGCTTCAAGTTTGTCCTATGTATGATGGTCGATTCAGTTGTTTGGTGGGAGGAAACCCGCACCAGGTTCTCCTCCATCTTCTCGCAAATGGAAAGGTGCCGTGATCTTGAAATATAAATAACAGGACAAACAATACATAAAAAATTACAACAATCTTATAATTTACAAATTGTCGCAGCTAGATAAATCTGTGTGCAAAGACTTGTACAAAGTGATTCATTTAATGAAAAAGGTAAACCTGTAATTCATTAAACTGAAACAAACTAATTGCTGTATTTTTAAATAAGAGAGATCAGCCATGGATAGCATATAAATCAAATCACATCAACATGCAATGAATCATGATAGCTAAAGTAGTTGATAATTGATTGCAAACTGATATGCAGAAAACTTGAAACAAAAGTTTGATATATTGAAAGCGAAAGCTGTTACAAGACATCAACTTTCATCTCAGTCTGAATCATAAATACATAGTCTGGTTCTCCCCACTGTGATGATGATGGTTCTTCACAAAAAATAACAAGTATTTAAAGACCTCCCATAGGGTAAAACATCCTTGTGGGAATTGTCAACAACAATTTACAAAAAATCTGGGAACAATCTCCCAAATCTTCTATTTCTTCCTATGACCAACAACTTAAAACAAAACTATATCTGAACTTCCACAACATGTCCAATTTGTCAATGAAATTCGTAGGTACCTGTAGGTGGACAAGAATACACCAGTTTAGATAAAGTTTTATTGATAAAATTAACCAAAATCTAAATTTTAAGACTAGCTAATAGAATCAAACGATTCTGTAGCTAGTCTAATTTGAGAACAGAACTGTTTTAAATCAATGAAATGCTAACAAAAATATATTCAAATCTTTGATTGCTAATTTAAAACAAAAGGAATCATTTGAACCACAAACTCTATGCTAATCGATAGCAAATGAAATCTTGTTTGAATCTAGTTCAATTGCAATAGAATATGTATGATCTGTCACACAACTCTTATTTCCAATTCAGAGCAGACAGAAAGGTTTTAACCAATTCGAAACCAATGAAATCATTTTTAGGAATCAATTCCAATCGACACAAACTGTAACCAATCAAGTAATTTTTTCATGCAATGATTTATGTCGACTTAGCCATCAACAAAATCGTTTTAAATCCATAGCTAACAAAGTTGTTTTTTCGATTTAATAGATTACATTATTTTTATCAAAGAAATCACTGATATTGATGCATTGCATAGATAAAGGATCATGCCAATTCAAGCATATGGAATCGTTTCAAAATAAAACCATAAGAAATCAATTGAACTATATCAGAGCCGACACAATCGATATGCTAAATTGTATCAATCAACACAACTACATGATTTTAGCAGATAAATCTTATGCACATGTCAAATGTAATCAAAATCCAAACGAGAATATTTATTCAAAATGAAACATACTTGTTATTTGGATAATCGAAGTCAACAGGATTGTTTTGGACCTATTAGAAACAAACAAAACTAATCGAAATCAAACCCAATCGACTATTCTAAATCAAACGAACATAATTGATTCAAAAACAAGCTAAACATAATAAAAGACAAATCAATGGCTTATACTAAGATGGGCACGACAAAATCACATAACCAAATCATAGCTACATTTGAATTTAGTAAAATGAACCTACTGTACAGGATCCACAACAAAATCTTTTTTGATGATCAAACTATAACATAATCATTTCGAATGTATTAAAACGAACAGAGCTACTTTGAAAGAAAAACCCAATCCATTATATTAATTCAAGCAAACTTACAAATCAAAATCAATGTCGAAACACATACCTGGGAGGATTGATCAAGGTTTCAAGAGTGTGAGAGGCTGGACGGGTGAGAGGTGTTCTGAGGCATAGGCCTGGAGAATTCATAGACGTTTCAGCAAATGCACACAGACCCAATATGCACCTTTCAACCATGAAGAAGATCTGAAACTTGACCTCTAAAACACGGGCTATATATCCGTAACAACTTGATTTCTGAGGAAACCGCCCACACTGAAGGTAAAGGGGATAATTTTGGTTCTGGGTTTTCAAGAGTTTGATCAGATTCCAAACCGTTTTCTCAGAATCACTCACGCAAAAATGTGTCTCTGGGGGAAATTACGGGGGCAGTCTTCTCTGGAAATCAAACAGTAACTGACTTTGAACACCATGGGGTTTAAATTCACCCTACAAGAGCCAGGAGAGAACACACAGTGAGCAGGGTGAACGGTGAGGGTTTGGACAAGGTATACGCAGGACCCAAAACTCAGAGATTTCCCGAAAAGTCAACAGAGGTAACCCGGTAAGGAGGCAGGCATTAATGCCAAAGTGTGTGAGGGTGGTAGAGCTAGCTCAGCCCATGCAAAACATTCATTTCCATAAGTACAACCGATGGCGCATATGGTGATTCATATCACTATTGCAATGTGTTAAAAGTAAAACCAATTAAACCATTAACGAAAACTATGGTAAGTTGACCCCAATGTTTGCACACGCATAGCGTTTGCATGGTTTTTCAAAATCAAAACAATGTTTCGAATAAGAAATTGACCATAGAACTTATACAATATATAAAACTATTGAATTAAGGATCTAATCATCAATTTAATGTTTTCATGAAACCAATGCACCAAGGAAATCGATGAAAAGACTATAAAACATCCAACCACCACTATATTAAGGACTCAATGACACATTATCAAATCATCACAATCTTATAAAAATGAAATCACATTAACAATTAAAGAATGCCAAGTGAGTAAGGATCTTGGAGTCTTGCCAATTGTGCGACTATAATCAAATTGGAAATGCAATGAACACATAGACAAGAGTGCCATAATAATCTAGTGACGATTTTAATGTGACTTCGAAAACGAAGTTTTCACGCTTGCAGTTGTGAAAATGAGAACAAAGGTAAGTGTGCAAATGCACGAAATAATAGTGTTGTTTTATTAAAAGATTGCGACGAAAATCAAGGGTTTCAAAACACTGGCGTGGGCAACTTATAAGGATAGGATAAAAATGCGAATTGGCTGCCAACAAGTTCTCAAGCTGGAAATACATGAGAAAGCTCCTTATGATGAGATTGAGTTCTCCTCGAATCCAATGTATTCTGTGCAAGGTTTCCTGTTGCCTGAAGTGTGGTTTGTGCCTTATTGGGCATTTTTTGAAGCTTCGATGCTAGCTTCTTATCTAGCTATACTACCTTCTTATTTCCATGTACAAAATCTGAGCATATGGAATCATATCTAATGTCTAAAACTAATGGAAGCACAAGAGTATATTCATGTTGCATTGGAGGTGCATGAAAACTACTCTCCTTATGTGTAAGTAGAATAGAGGAGTCATCGTCACAAAACTTAGTGAATTTATACAACCTTGATTTGTGATCCACGTCACCAATTGCAATGATGGAATTGTCATGCATGTCAATTACTGAAACTGAATTTGATGTAAATTCAACCTTTTTACCTTCTGAGTGATCTGATAAAATGAGAGCAGATTCATAGAAATCTTTGGAACATGTAGAACATTCTCAAAACTGCCATTGTGGAGTTCCACTCTCCCTTCTCCTGCTATTGCTACTAGAGTATCATCCCCCATGAGAATAGGGGGACTTGAGCATGGACTCAAAGAAGGGAAAAATTCCTCTTTCGCTGCCATATGATGGGATGAACCAAAATCTATAATCCATGAATCAGATGAGGAATTAATTGCAACAAGAGCATGATGATTACCTTTCTTAGGAGCAAGATCTTCTTCCTTCCACTTGTTGACTCCCTCTGGAATGAATTTTCCAAGGTTGTTTTGCTGAAGTGTATGTGCCATAAGATCAATATGTTTCTTCATGTATGTGGATTCTTCATGATTTGGTTTATTGCAATAAGTGCATTGATTTCCCTTATTCTTCTTCTTGGAATCTGAATCATTTTGGAACCTGAAGAATCATTAAAGGGTTTGGAATAGCCCTCCTTCATGTTCTGTTTGGATGATCCTTTTCCATCATGCATGGTGAGTGCATGTGCTTTGGGATATTTCAAGAGACCCATCTATATGAGTTTTGTCTTCTCTTGTGTAAGAGACTCAATGAACTGATCCAACATAGGCATTTTCCAATTTGTTCCAAAAACACATATGCCAGAATGGAAATTGGAGACATATACAACGTATTCTGGTCTTAACTTGGCCAAGATTTCTAGAATAAGTTGTTTCTATTGTGTAGAATTATCAATACCACATTCACCCAAGCTCAATAGAAAAGATTTAAATTTAGTAAAAAATTCTTGTATATTATCAAAACTTTTAGCGTCTAAGGTATTCAACTCTACATCAAGCATATGACCTCGCATCTCATTCTACTTTCCAAAGAGTCCCTCCAAGGTGATCCAGATCTTGTTTGGAGTATTTCATGTAGCAACATGAAACCATAAATCAATGGAGATTAACTAAATAAGTAGTCCTCTGGCCTCATCCTTACAGTTCACCCATCTCATCTTCTCAATCGTTGATGTAGGTTCTGTTTCTGTCGCCATCGTCAAACTATAGAGTATTTTCCTTCTGAGTTGGAATACTTCCCTGGGATTCCGATCAAAATAATTGTATGGTGTGATGATTACCATCAAGTTTGACTCTATAATATTTTTCCTTTCCATCTCTTCCACTGTTTCTAAGAACCCCTAAAAATTTACTCTCAATTTGCAAGTGAAAAATTAAGAAATCACAACAGAAATGCCACTTTAAGTGAAAATTCATATCAGTTTCAAGAGATGATATTGTGACTTAATTTCTGAGAAAACGATGAGGAATCTCACCGAATAGTTTAAAAACCACTTCCAAAATGGGCAATTTACTTTCTAATTGGGTTGTTTCCTAAAAAACGTAATATTTTGGGAGAAATCACTGTAGAAAGGTGCGATCACAGATTTAGCTCGCCAAAACCTCGATTTTAATTATTCTTTGGATTGTCTGGCTTAATCCAAGAAACATAGCTCTGATACCATGTTAGTGTTTCATGGAAAACTACACAGGATATCTAGCTAAAGCTTGCACAAAAAAATCTTATCAAGAAAAGGAAAAGAGTTACAATATGGAAGAATGAGAAGATATATTCACACTACTCCAATGAGATGATGATTGATACATAGATCATGATCAATATGATACAATGAATGAGTTGAATACACTCATATATAGGGAAAAACTTTCCATAATTAAGAAAATAAATCATGCAGTTATCTTTCCTTAGGAATGCATGCATGCATAATAGTGATGGTAAAAATATAATGTCTAAAATAAAACTAGTCAGTTAACTCCCACTCAACTAGTGTGTTGAAAATAGAATTTTCTCCAACAACCGTGAGGATCCATGTGACGTGCCATATACCACCGAAAGCTGCATGACTTATACTATCCATCCATGGGTGTTGTAATTGCATGTGTAATTTCCTTCATGTCTATGTACTTCGATCAACTATGGGGTCCAAAAGCCAATGGATAGGGTTGACATCAATGACAACAACCAATATTCCAACACTTCAAACTCATTAAATTGGTCCAGAAGAACATCTACTGGCATGAGTTTAACCCTTTTTCCAGCCAGTAGATTATAGGAGAAAAATGTACACCTCGGGAGATTCATCTCACTGAGAGAGTTCTCCACAGTTACTTTTATACTTTTTTGGGCTACGGAGACTAAACTTAGAAAAAATCCATGAGTCGATATTTAAGCTCTTTTTAGACTCCTTAAAATTGAAAATATAGCCAAGTGATCTTGTCTTTGTCACACTCGTTAAAATGGTTTTGAAAATACGTATTTTTGGTGCAAATTTAACCCTTTTTTGAACCAAATAGACCAACTCCAAAAAAGGTACTCCCTGGAGTCTTATTTTGCATTTTTTTAGACTCTCTAAATGTGAAAAAACTACCGAGATTACCTTCTCTCGGATCGTAAAAAATTACATAGAAGGGGTCTCCCTGTGTCATTCTTAATCGCATTGTGGGTCTCATATTTGCGTCTTTTGCCTAATGCTGACTCCATGTTGCTTTCAACCAAACCTTTGAAGCATTCCTTATATGAAAGCCTTGCAACAATTCTTTCCTCTGCAACCTGACAACTTGACCCATGGAGGAATTTTTCCCCAGTGTCCTTATCCTGCACATGTCTCCTTGCCCTGAGCATTAGTAAGTTCCATGCGCTTGGAACCAATTTGCTTGTCGTGACACTCCTTCTGTTGATTAAGGTTGGTTTTCATTAATGTCAACCCTAGAAGAAATCCTGATAGCACAAAGGTTTGGGTAATGGACCCAAGTTTTTTTGATGTAAAGATGACTCATTATGGTCTTGTCATGGTTGATAAGAAGTACAAATGGATGAAATACAAAGTGGTCCCCTTATGGTGAAAGCCCTCACGGGAAGACGCTTTGCGGATTGAGTTATCCTAGAAGTATGGTTAGAGAACCCATGATTAATTGTGGAATAATGAGATGAAGGTCAGTGAATTTGTCAGTGAAAATATGCTATATGGATAGAGCTTGTCATGCCATTTCTGGTGGTATGTGGAACGTCACATAATGCGTCACAAGAGTTATGGACATATGAAGTTGAAGAACCCTCATGAGTCATATAGAAGTCCCCAAAATTCAAGTGTTTGTAAAAGAAATTATTTAAATAATAAAGAAAATGGAGAACTCCCTAAAATAAGGAAAGTGTAATGCTACATGAAAGTATAAATAAGAGGCAAAACTCTCTCATTTAATCACACTTGAATATCATTGAATATCTATTTTTTGTGAAAGGTTATTTGAGTAGCTTCAACCAAGGGGCATCGTTACATCATCATAGCAGTAGAATACTTCACGAAGTGGGTCGAAGCTATGCCAATGTTTAGCAATGATGGAGAAACCGTGAATATTTTCATCTTTAATCAGATAGTAGCAAGGTTTGGTATCCCGAAGGAGATTTTCACTGACCATGGAAGTCACTTACAAAATAAAATGATGACCAAATTAATGTCAAAGTTCGGGTTCAAATAGGAACATTCATCACCCTAGTACCTGCAAGAAAATTTTCAGGTTGAAGCCATGAATAAGTCTCTCAAAACTATTCTTTAGTGGACGATCAATTCTGCCAAGTCGAATCGGCATTTAATGTTGTATTCAACATTTTGGGCCTATCAAACGTCTGTGAAGACTACCACTAGTTTTTCACCTTTTCAAATTGTATACGGGCTGGAAGTAGTCTTACCTTTTGAATGTCAGATTCCTTCATTAAAGTTGGCATTGGAATTACTGTCGTACACTTCACTGCTTGAGGAACTCCTATATCTCGATCAACACGATGAGTAGCATCATGATGCAAACTTAGCCAATGAGGCTCATAAGAAATAAGTCAAGTGTCAGTATGATCGGTCCATTTTTCCTCGGATTTTCTTTGAAGGTGATATTGTCCTAGTCTATGATCAAGACAAAGATCCCCTACGGGTGTTACACGTGATTTTGGTCATCTTGGTGATATCTTAACAAGGGTGTATTCAGGCTCCCAACTAGAACTTTCTCCTGAGAAAAGTGGCATTTATCTCCTTCCAGAATACATATTTTTAAAGTGGGTTTGTAGGCTGCATATGGCCTAGGGTGCGAGAATGACTCATTCTCATAGGCCACCTTCATCTAGGGTGCAAACTTCTCGCAGTTTGCTCTATACACAGGGTGCAAACTTATTTTTAAGCTTTGGAAAGAGAAGAGGTCTCGAGGGTTCTAGAAGGGAACATTCTAGAGAATGAGTTGGCATTCATATGGTTGTCATTTTAATAGCTTCTCTGATTTGATGGGATCATTCTCATCCATGTAACCACCTCACCCTCTCATATATATTGAAAGGATTCTCATGGAAAAGGTAAAGCAAGATTATTTGAAGAATTGGTGAAGGAATTGTGTGAAGAACCCTACTTAGACAGAAGCTTGGAGACTCTAGTTGGTATATCAAGAGGAATTGGATCTTCTTCATGAAAGTTCAAGAAAAAGTGTGTGTGTTGGAACCAAGAGCCACCGAAAGGAAGCTTGAGACATCAAGGCGATCAGGTTGTATCTTCTACTTTCAATTAATATGATACATCGGCATGTCCTTTTCCCATAAAGTCATTCTTAATTTATTGTGTAATTCCTTGATCATATGCATAAGTTGACGTTGAATACATTTTGCTATCTTCACTTTGGTTGGTTTGTGTTGTCTTGGTCTTGACCTCACGAGAGCACCGGAGCAAAGTGGGAGCAACAGATACCTAAGGAAGCGATACAAAGGTATGTCACTTGTTCCTCCTTACTAGCTAAGTCAATGATTGCAATTTAGGGAAAGAGTCATGCCCTGTCCTATTTTGTTCTAGATCCAGGTGGATCTAGGGAGATCTGTTAGTGTCCGCACCTACCGATTAGTCCAATAACAAAATTGGCGACTCCACTGGGGATGCAACCCATTTTTTAGTGGTTTTTGGTGTTTTTCCTTGGCCATTTTTTCTTGCCTTACGTTTCTTCATTTATATCAATCTCTAAGTCTTCAGGAGACCCTGACAGACTCTCTGGGTCCAGAAGTCCCTTCAAAAGTTTTGTCTTTTTCCAAAATTTTGCCTAGTTTCAGGCCTTCTCGCACTGAACCCCTTTGTGGCCTACGAGAACCCCTTGAGTTCTCACTCTACCTTTCAGTCCAGTGCAAGATTCTCACACTCTACTTGTGACCATCCCATGAGAATGCTCCATTCTCACACTGTACATTACTAATAGCCTACAAACCCATTTTAATTTTTTTTTTCAAATTAAGGTTTTTGTATGCTCAGATGCCAAGATCTATATGTAGGTCTGAAAATAACTTCTTAGGCCATTGGTTGATTGTTTCTTGACTTCAGATTATGTGAATGACCAGTCTTCGGAAATCAAAGACTCTTCTTGTCCATTTTTTCTCAACTCTCATCTATTGACTTTTCTTAGAAAGGATATAATCTCTGATCCTGGAATCTGAGTACTTGTTCGGTTAGGAGCTGGTGATCAGTTTGAAAGTTGGGATTGATTGTCTTTCTCATTTGCTCATTACTTGTAAAATCATTGTTCTCATGCAGTGGAAAAGACTAGTCTTGTTTGCTTGTCATTTTTTTCTTCATTGAAAGATTGGTTTGGGTTTTGTTTGTGGATTTTCATTAGTTATTGGTTTTCCTTACTTTCACCACCGTGGTGTGGTTCTTTTTGAAAAGTAATTTTTTTTTTTTTAAAAGCATTTTCCTTTTGAAAATATTGGAAATCGATTGTTGAAATAGATAGAGAATTGTCATTGTTACGAGATTCGTTGATATTGCATTTTAAAGAAGATTGTATATCGTAGTTCAAGATTGTTCCAGAAAACTCCTCTTTCCATCCTGTAAATAGGATTCATGGAACAATAATTGATATTTTTCATTCCTATCTATGCATTGTTGGGTCAGAGTCTCACACAACATCGTTTTCATTTCTGTCACCTTTGAGTAACAACAGGCCTTAATAATATTGCACAATTTAAAAATTTAACTAGTAACTCTTTTCTAGGAATCTATTACACTAACAATTAGCTAGGCTAGAGCTTTGGAATAGGTAGAGAGATACACTCTCCAAAGCACAAAACACACAATATCATCTTATGTCAAGGAGTGTCAAATTCCATTTACAACATTTTGTCCTGGGAAGCCCTTCTCACACAAGGGTCAAACCCGAGGTCGCATTGATATTGACAGAGTTACTCACCTTGCTTTGTTGATATCAATGTAGAGATTGCACATATTATGGGGGTCACTTGGAGGTATACCAACAATGATGAGTGGAAGCCTCTCAAGTTGATTTTGGGCTAGATACCCTACCCTTGCGTGTGGATTGGACTGTCGACTATCCCCCCAGGCTTTATTGTTATCGGTGGTAACCTTAGTGGCCTATCTTCTTAGGGTCTTACACAAAGTGACTGTGAAGGGGAAAGTTTTCACGGTACTTGGAATCGACGTTGGCCAAAATCACTCGGGCTCATTGGAGGGTATACCCATTATTATGTGTGGGAGCTTGCACCAGGGTGTAAGTCCATTAAGCAGGTCGTCAATGCAACTTTTCCACCTAGCCCAACCCCTTCTCGTCTCGTTGTTGCGATGTTGTATTTCATCACCAACTAGTGACTTCAGAATTGGAAGGTCTTGTTTTCTCATTTTTGCTTCCTAGACTTTTTACTAGCGTGTGCTGTTTGTTTACCCAAGTTGACCATAGAATTTTTCTTCATAAGTTTTTAACTCATTCACAATAGACCCTCCATGTTGTTCACATAGAATGCAGGGCTTACCCCCAAAAAATCTGGAAGGTTCTCAACCCTTGCCTACCAGCTCACCAGAGGGCTCTCCTCAACAGAGGGAAGTCCAAGACGTCACCACTCCACAAGTGGAAAGAATTGACTCTCTAGAATGGTTCTGAATTACCAATTCTCAAGAGGACTTTCGACTTCACCTCGATTCTGAAAGATTTATTATGCGAGTGAATTCTTCTGGAGATTTAGTTGTTTTGTCTTTTGGATCATCGACTGGACCTTTTCTAGGACATGAGGGCCAAGATCCTTTTTGGACTACTGGCATTTTTAGATGGGATCTCTTTGGTTCAGGAGCAGGCATTGATATCACTGTCTCACCTACATTCCCCGAAACCTCTGACCCAAATGCAATACCTTTTAGTACTGCATATTATTTTCCTGGAACAGACACTCCACAAGCTAACCACATCTTGATCCTCCCTTTACAAATGGTCCATTACACAGATACTATGAGTATTCACACCGGGATTATGGTGGCTAGTCAAACCTCCATTGGCACATCGCTTTCGCCTAGGGTCACCCCGAAACTTCCACCAGGATACCGTGCATTGAATGCCTCTATTTCCACTTCTACGCAAACCCCATCTAGAACTCCTAGTGGTCCCACTTCTTCTGGGCACTCTCCTCCCAATTTCATTCTGACACTTCCTCCACCCCCTTTCAGAGGACCTTCTCCATCCTCTATTGACAACACTAATCCTAGTGGGCACCATTCCGTCGTTCACACCAAATTACCAGATTCTTGTTGGTGGAAAATTTCACCAAGGAGGTTTGACTCAACCCCCCCTTGTAGGGAAAATTCCTATTGGAACACAAATCCCAATTGGAAAAAAACCTTTGATGGGAGAAAAACCCCCACTGACCCCACCCTACGGACAAAACATACCTCTATCCTTGGCCTAATATTGGAATCATCTGATACAACATAATCCTCAATTGATTGGGGGGAAACAACCTCAAGTTACCTCCTTTATACCCCCTAGTGTAGGCCAACCATATCCAGGTACATCGAATCCTATTTGGGGCTCGATCGCTCAACCTAATGGCCCCATTCAAGGGTACAATCCTATGAGCCACTTTCCTCCACAACAACCACCGAATCTGCCTGGGTATTCACATTATATGCAGACTTCTTATGGTCCCACTGGTTTGTCGACGAGACTCCCTCCCCAAAGCCACCAGTACCTGCATGTGAATAGAAAATTACCCTTCTTAGACACTTTGGACCTCCTGGATCCATCGAGGATTTTAAATGATCCGATCCGTCACTCTCCCCAATGACCTGCTATACCGGCCAAGCTATCGTATGACATCCCTAAATTTGATGGAAAAGTGGGAGAGGACCCGGACAATCACATCATGAATTTTCACCTCTGGTGCTCGTCCAACTCCTTGATGGATGACTCTATTCGTTTACGCCTTTTTCAACGAACTCTCACGGGTTATGCCCCCTTCGTCGACCAGATTGTTGACGATTGTGCCAGAAGTGAAATCTTCTCTTTGATGGATGGTTTCTCCAGGTATAATCAAATCAATATTGTTCCCGAGGACCAACACAAAACCACTTTTATTTGTCCTTAGGGCACATTTTCCTATCGAAAACTTCCTTTCGGTCTAAAGAACACTGACACAACTTTTCAATGTGCTATGTCTTATGCCTTTCATGATGTCAAGCACATCGTGCAGCCATATCTTGATGACTCACCCACTCATTCCATGCACTGGGTCGATCATCCAATCCACCTTCGAGCCATTTTCCTCCGATGTCAGTTTTACCATATATGCTTGAATCCTCACAAATCGTTTTTCTGTGTAGAATCCGACCGAATTATAGGATTTATTGTTTCACATCAAGGGATCAGGGTCAATCCCTTAAAGGTTGAGGCGATTCTCAATCTCCCTCCTTCTTCTACACTTTGCCAGTTACAAAGTTTGCAAGGGAAATAAAACTTTCTTCGTCATTTCATCCCAAACTATGCCGAAATAACTCTTGGATTTATGTGACTACTCAAAAAGGGGTCCGATTTCATATGGGATACCATCACAAACAAATCCTTCAAAGCTTTGAAACTATCCCTGACAAGTGCTCTGCTTCTCTTCTCCCCTGATTACAGTCGCGATTATTTCCTCTACCTCACAGCCTTGGATTACACCATCGCTATGGTTCTTGTCCAAGAGGATGATTTTCATGATGAACATGTTATCTATTACTTGATTCGAAGTCTAACGCCTACCGAAACCAAGTATTTACATGTAGAAAAACTAGCCTTGGCAGTTGTCCAAGTAGTTCAACGTTTCCGACACTATATCCTCTCTCGCAAGACTACGATAATTTCTAACTACAACCCTATGCAACACATTCTCACCCGTCAACTGCTAGGGGGAAAATACTCCAAGTGGATCATGATACTACAAGAGTTTGAATTAGAATTTGAATGCGCTAAGTCCAAGAAGTCCTTTCTTTTTGCTGAGTTGATATGCGACTTTCCCTACTCCGAAACAGAACATGTAGCAGCCAATTCATTACCTGATGACTCCTTGTTTCTAATTAGTTTCGATGATATTTGGTACGATGATATCATCATATATCTCCAAACCTAGAATTTCTGGCCCAATTTGTCCAGTACTGACCGACGTTGAATATGCTACCAATCCCGTCAATATATTATCCTCGGGGATACTCTTTATCATCGTGGGATTGACTCAGTTTTTCAACGCTGCCTCACGTTTGACGAAGCCAAAAAAGCCTTAAATGACTGCCATTCTAGAGCCTGTGGTGGTCATATGTCTAGGTATGCTATTTCCCATAAGATCTTATGAGCAGGGTATTTTTGTCCTTCTTTATTTAACGACTGCATAATCGTCATGCAAAAATGCCATGCTTGCTAGACCTATAATCATAAGATCCGATCACATCCTGCTCCTCTTCACCCCGTGGTTTCCATTGGTCCCTTTGTGAAATGGGGCATCGATTTCATGAAATGTCACCCCCACTCAGCCGGGGGACATGGATACATTATTGTAGCCATAGATTATTTTACGAAATGGGCCGAGGAGATGCTGACATTCGACAATACTGGAAAGACCGCAACGTTATTTATTTTCAATCACATCATAGCTCGTTTTGGTGTTCCTCAGGCTATCGTCACTGATCACGGTAGCCACTTTAGAAACTTCATGATGTCCAAACTCACTAAAAAGTTGGGTCTTCGCCATGAAAACTCAATGCCCTATTACCCACAAGCCAACGGCCAAGTCGAAGCAATTAACAAAGTTCTCATAACCATGCTTCGACGAATGATAGGGATTCACAAAACAAGTTGGCACACAATGTTGTTTTTAGCATTGTGGGCTTACCAAACATCCGTTAAGTCTGCTACTGGGTTTACACCATTCCGGTTAGTCTATGGTCTTGACACTATCCTCCTGATTGAATGTGAGATACCCTCCCTGAAACTAGCCATCGAACTCCTACCAAACACCTCTGTCGAAGAAGAATGTCTGTTGTATCTCATGAGATTTGAAGAAACTCGACACGACGCTTCCCTAGTCATCGAAACCCAGAAGAAACGTGTCAAGGCCCAATATGACAAACATGTCAAGCCCCATGTTTTCTCCTAAGGAGATCTGATTCTCCTTTATGAACAAGATCGAGATATGATAGGAGCTGGAAAATTCGAAGCCATGTGGCGAGGTCCTTATATCGTTAGACAAGTTTTGGAGAAGGGATCTTACGAGTTAGTATATTATGATGGTATCCCTTTGAGTGAACCTAGAAATGGGTTGTACTTAAAGAAGTACTATGCATAAGATCACATGTGCACGAGTACTTGTATTTTATTGTATCATACTTCTTGTGTGTTACTGTAGTATGCGTTTTTTGTTATCTGGTCTCTTCCCTTATGTTACATTGTGTTTGATTTCCAGATGTCAGAGTCTTTGCTACCGCACATTGGCTTCGCCAATGGCACTAGCCATAGTACTCAGAACCTCACTTCTACTGTGTGGACAATTTA
Organism: Picea engelmannii; assembly: GCA_009831015.1. Lineage (NCBI taxonomy): Eukaryota > Viridiplantae > Streptophyta > Pinopsida > Pinales > Pinaceae > Picea > Picea engelmannii. The sequence goes on from ML778329.1 coordinate 301,812, forward strand.
CGCCCCTACAAACAAACTTGTCACTCTACGAGGTGTGTGCCTTGGCCATGCGACCAACAATATTGTAGATTATAGTGCCATTATCCAATTGTTGATTGATGCTATCTCGCTTGGTATCCGTCACTTGGTTGTATGACTCGATTCCCAGTTAGTAGTACTACAGTTTAGTATTGTCTATGCTATTCGAAGTCCTACGTTATTACGGGTATATTTGCGAATTCACCTCTTGGAACGTTATTTTGATTATATTGAATATCAACATATTCCTAGATGTCTAAATACATTAGCTGATGCATTAGCTAATTATGTATCAGACAGACATTTGGGCCATTTATAAATCAATCACATCACAATTATCACACAACACAAGATAAGCTGGTAGAAACCGTATATATGTATATATAATGATCAAAAGTTTTTTACAAAAAGTTCAGTCCAAGAACCAAAATTTCAAAATCTGAAGCTCATAGCTTCTACAAAGTAATGTCATGGATGAAACTCACGATAAAACATGACTTCCCAGGCAACCCTACAAAGCAGTCGACCAATAGACTCTGACACGCCCACCATATGACGCTGATAACGCCGCGGGACCTCTCCGAGAGGCATGTCCAGAATGTTAGCAGTCAAACCCTCTAAGTTTTGTTCCACTGCCTCATAATCTTCAGTGTCCCATTGTCGCACCGGAGCCACCTCTCCTCATCGATGAATAGGAGAAGTACCTGGAGGTCGATAAGGCCCCACGTCTGTGTCATCAAATTTTTTTTTTTGTAATTAGACCTTGGACAAACATAAAAACATTTGCATATGATAAAACTCACAAAAACATTTAAAAAGTGAAAAAATGTGTACTTATTACCTAGATCTCCCCACTGAGTGTCCTCAGGTAGGGCCAAGTCTAGATCCCCTCGGAAGTCCAACTCGACATAGGCATAATCGTCGACCATCAACATTTGTGTCCACAACCAGTCAAAGAAGGAATCATTGTATTTGATGATTGGTTCAGCTACATGTCGGGCCATGAGGTTACACCACCTCAACATCCTTGGATCCTTTGGAGCTGGTAAACCCCACTCAACTTGCAACCTCAGCAAGGGAACCCTCTCAAGAAAGAAGGACACCAACAGTGACCTGTACCCAAATTGCTTCAGGTCACCTCTCCTGCATTTAGTCAACTGCCTCTTCACACTACGAAGGACTACGTCTGACCAGTTAAAGACCCGAGGCCTAGTACACTCTATGGAATACTGAAAATAGCTCTGGAGAGCCATGTGTGGAGCAGTGCTCCCAGGCATACGAGAAATGGTAAACAAAATAGAGAAAAGGGTCAAATCCTGGACCCCCAAAATGGCCACCTTTTATTTTCCTCTTTCTGCCTCTGGAACACAGTACTGACGATGATACTCACTCATAGGAAACCCACCACCTCGGCTACCAGTCAAGCTAGTGTGGTACCCATGCCGTGACAGTCCTATTAGGAAATAAACATCCTCGATATCCAAGGACAATGTGTAGACCCCCATGTGGAATACTTGTTGGTCCACGTCCCACATATGAACAAGGTACTCCAACAGCCTGACTTGGGCTCTCATACCTGGGATCTGAAAGAATTTCAGGAGACCACAATATCACAAAGTGACAATGGTGCCTAGGTTATTCTTGGAAATAGCATCATCTTCTTCATGCTCTCTTTCATGCCATTCCAGAACCATTGTGACAGCCAAATGCCTGCACAAGAACCATAAGAAGAAGTGTTGGAAATATGGCTATAGCAGAGATGACGCAGACTGTCAAGGTTGTCATTGATGGCAATCTGTTGGTAATGGAGCATGCACAAGAGAACTGGTAGAAGAAGCTAGATGATGACAGAGCAATATCCAAGTGGGGATGTTGAGATTGGGTTCCACTCAGTGAAATGTTGAGATTGGGGTCCACTCAGCGAATGGAGCACGCACAAGAGAAATGGTAGAAGAAGCTAGATGACGACAGAGCAATATCCAAGTGGGAATGTTGAGATTGGGTTCCACTCAGCGAAATGTTGAGATTGGGTTCCACTCAACGAATTGTTCTACAAGAAGATACCGCTAATATGCGTTTAGGTTATTCAAAAAAAGAAAGAATAAACCCATTGAAATGCGTTAGGTTATTCAAAGAAAAAAAAGGAATAAACCCATTGAAACATTTGAAGGAAAGATCCAGTCGATTCAAGCGCCCCCATTAAAACAGAAACAGAGGCAATGGCCCAGAAAGCATGCTGAAGATAGATGCTTCTCGAATCACTTGGCATTTGCAAGATCTGAAGGCAGAGGACCATTCAACAAATTTGATCTCAGGGAAAGAACTCTGAGCTCCGTGAGACGACCCAATTGGCATTCCAGTTCAGCCTTCGCCCATGGGGATCCTTGCTAATAAACTTAAGAAGGATGCGTCTATTGCCCATTGGCTCTCCCTTATCCATGACCATGACTAGCAGCAGCATCAAGAAACCATTAAAAATATGCCTTGGGTTACCATTCGATTTTTCAAGAGACACACGAATGATGCCCTTCACAATGCGATTGGTGTGGCCAACATCAAATGGTTATAATGCACAACCAACGCAGCCTAACATTGCCAGGCCAGTGATCAGTGTTATCCCTGGGTTTAATGCAAACCCAAGAAGAGTAGAATATTCCGAGTTAGGAAGAGGATGGTCTAAATCCAGGGTTTTGTGGGGGTCTTTCATCTGCATTGACAAGTCTGGAAGATTTTGGCAGTTGTGTTTCTCTAATTACTCTGGACGGTGGCAGGACTTTCAGTCTAAAATTAGACTGTCTGTTAAGACAGAAATAACACAGTGTTGCATGATGTGGCATGCATAGAGGAGGCATGCAAAGAGCCAGTTCAGAAAATCAGGGAGAATGCTGGCATGCGAAAAGTAGAAGAAAGATTGAAAAAGGAAATTGCAGTTGGAGTTGAGTAAAACAAGAAAAATCTCTGCATGTGCAAAAACAATATAATGCGCTGAGACAGAGATTGGAGGGGTTGTTGAAGTGAGAGAGAGAGAGATATCTGAGGTGAGAAAAGGAAGAGGAGAATCTGTGTGACAGGAGAAGAAGCTGAGAATGGGCTGCAGAGGATAGTGAAGCAGAGCAGCAGATTAGAGACATTGAAGAATGCAGTATAGATCAACAGAAAGGGTAAGCAAGCTATATCAGAATGAACAAGTTGAGTTGAGAAATATTTATTTTGGAAAATAAGGGTGGTAGGGTGGTGTTAGGGAGACTTATGTCTCTCTCTGCAAGTGGGTGCTTGTAGAATCTGAAGGTTGGTGCCTTCGCTCAATTGGTGCTGAAGTAAAAAAAAGGAAGTCGGTGCTTCCACCCAGTGGGTGCTGGGATATTGTGGGAGTTGGTGCTCTCAGCCAGTTGGTGCTGGTAATCAGAGGTTGTAGCCTCTGTGAGTTGGTGCTCATAAAATATGAGATGTAAAGAAGTTGGAGCTTTCTTAACATCCTAAGAAGATGAGGTTTTTTCCCTGGTTGGGTTTCCTCTTGAAAAATTTGTGTCTCATACATGTGATTGAATGCTGTGTGTGATTGGTATCCTTTATGTTATCTGCTCTATGTTCATAACTATGAATTTCACAGTAAAGACTCACTGCCACTAAGATTATTGATTCAAAGTAAAAATAAGGGAAATTGTTAATAATCTACACTAACTGATTCACCCCCCCCCCTCTCAGTTAGTTCATACCTGTAACAAGAAGGTCAACAACTCTCTTCAAGCCTTGGCACATTTTTCATTGAGCAAAAGCCAAAGATTTTTTTCATTTTACGATTCTCACAGGTGCCCCTTTAGCACAGTATGAGGTTCTCACATGTGCCTTTGGGGCCACCTATGAGAATCATGCATTCTCACAGGTCCCGTGTGGCTAGCCCGCGAGAACGCCTGAACACGAATTTTAGCCCTAAAATAAGCTCAAAAACTTGAAATTTGCCAATGAAAACAAAAAATTGAACCATGGAAAGATAGAAGACAAGGAGCTTACCTCACTGATAGAGACAGTTTTCCAAATGGTTGTTCGTACCTTCCACAATCGAGCATCGAAATTCAAGGGAAAAAGAGGGGTTTTGGGCTAAAATCTTGGCAAAGTTACAATGACTATGGTAAAAGAACTTTTACCCACTTATATTTACTTTGTACTATTTTTGTAGGTTTTTATAATTATTTTATTTATCAAACCTAATGCCTAATACCCCTATGAGTGCGAATTTTTGTAGACATAATGAATGCAACGTCCATACGCAGGGATACGTATATTTTCACTTTTCCATCACATGTTAAAGTTTGTTTTTTAGGGTTTTTGGATAAAACCTCGAGCTTGGTATTTTTTCGTTCTCACGCTCGAAAATACATGAGAACATAATTGAGCACACTTTTATCACTTTTTCGAGCTCAACAAGGTTATACGAAAAAGGAACCCCCTGGAGTCCTCTTTAAGCTCTTTTCAGACTCTCTAAACATGAAAAGATTGCCGAGTGAACTTGCTATTTTCATGCTCGTTAAAGTATTTGAAGAGAGCGTCTGTTGGGCAATAATTTATCTCTTTTTGGTCTCATCAGACTATTTTACGAAAAAGGCACTGAGAGAGTTCTCTTTTGAGTGTTTTTCCAGACTCTATAATCATGAAAAACCTTCGAGTTTTCTATCTTTGGACTTGTTAAACAAACATCAAAAAACCTGTAATGGGACTGAACCACTCCTTCCTAGGGTTCGTTAAACATACTCCAAGGGACTCATCTAAAGGATGAGCTTACATCAACAAGCATATGTTATCCTCCTCAAGCTTGCGTAAAAATAAAGAGGTACTCACTAGAAATGGTGGGGGAAAATTTGGGAAAGGGATGTGTTTTCATATTCATATTATTGGCAATAAGTGTCACTCTTGAACATGACACCCCCCTGTTTATTATCTGAAGCCAGTTTGGGAAATCCATTTGTCTCTCATTTGACTTGCTACTGTTGATTAAGGTTGGTTGTCATTGATGTCAACCCTTGAAGAAAGACCTATAGCACAAAGTTTTGGGTAATGGACCCAATAGTGTTTGATGTAAATATGACTCATTATTTTTTTTTCATGGTTGATAAGAAGTAAATATGGATGAACTCCAAAGTGGTCCCCTTATGGTGAAAGCCCTCACGGGAAGACGCT
>ML778329.1:307363-324927 GCA_009831015.1 Picea engelmannii
TAATCCGAAATTATGAGGAAAGTGAAGAAAAGAAGGCCGAAATGCAAGGAAGGATAAATTCTTTTGATGGTGCTTTCTAAGGTATGTTATTTTCAGGTCATCTCACCATTTTCGCTATACCTTTTTTTCTATAATGATTCAAATCCTGAAATTTCTATGCAAGTGAGAAAACATATCCAAGTATTGGTGGTTCAAAATTTCGCTTGTGGGTCGTTGTATTTTTGGAGTTACACTCTGTGGAAAATAGGGTTTGTGGCCAGTCCTGAAACTAGTCAAAATCAGGTGTTTCGGGTAAAAACGTCATAACTTCTTCATAACAGATCCAAATTTAGTGAGACCAAATGTTTTGGTTAGGGTACAGTCTTTAGTATGTTTTGTAACAGTTTCATATCATTTAATAAAATATTTTGTGTGGGGCATGTTCTACAAGGTCGCTCTCTAGAATAAGCCAGAATTCAACAAGGTATGCCATTTTTTCTATAACTCCTTTTCTGAGAGGTTCCAAGTAGTTCCACTTGGAGTAATTGCATAAAACACACTGAAGAACATTGTGTATCAGTTTCATATCTTTATACATTACAGGTTCAAAGTTATGATTACTTCAAGTTAGGGTTGTTGACTAATCCAAAACTAGGCATGTGAGACTAAAGAAAAGTTTGATGAAAATGCTAGTCTCTTGTTGTTAAAGTTAAGGAAGGTTTGCAGGAATGTGATCAGATACACCAGGTCTACTACAAAGCTACAAATCAGATTTTGATGATGAAATTGATGAGGGAGTTTTGTTGAGGTTGGTGCATGGTCGATGCACTTGTTTAAGGTACAGGTTGATTATAGGTTGGTGCATGGTTGATGCACTTGTTTATGGTACATGTTGATTATAGGTTGGTGCATGGTTGATGCACTTGTTTATGGTACAGGTTGATTACAAGTTGGTGCATGGTTGATGCACTTATTTATGGTACATTTTGATTACAGGTTGAGGTACAAGTTGATGCATGGTTCAGACTTATTGGTATAGGTTTAAAACAATATATCTCATAGTGATAGTGTGACAGTGGTTCCATCATTCTACTTCTACTTCAGGGTGGCAGGATGGGGCAAGGACAAGTGGTTGTAGCCACCTTCTGGTTTTAGCCAGAGAACATTGGGGGTTGTAGCCTCCTTTTGGTTGTAGCCAGAGATATGGGGAGTTGGAGCTTCCCTTAGGTTGTAGCCTGAGAAACTAGGAGGTTGGAGCCTCCTTCCAGTTGCAGCTGGAAAACAAAGGAAGTTGGTGCTTCCAATGAATGTAATTCTTCAAGACATATAAGAAAAAACATTCCATTTTTTTTTCCCAATTTGGGTTTCCACGTAAAAACACTGGTGTATTGTGCATGTGTGTGATTGTTTATTTATTACTGCTCATTATTGAATAATAATTCTACATTGATATAACATTTGAAGAAAAAGGATTATAATTACGTTATTACTGATTCACCTCCCCTCTCAGTAATCCAACAACTATAGGGTCATATCTTGATTCGTCTCTGAATCAGTGCTGCCAAATCATTGGTCGTGTCATTCATATGTTCAAAAGAAGTTCATCCGATACCTCTATTGAGTCGACCATCTGCAGTTGTCCATTCTCTCCGTGTCGGCCTTCCCTGTGTCCAATTCAACCTACATCATATTTGTTTCACCTTCAAAATCTGTTACTCATTTCATGTCATTGATGGGGGATACATCAAGGCCCTCCTGTGATAAGTTTTGTTCTGTCGACTCCAGCTCAGTATCTGGAAACAAGAATACCTTGGAACTTGCAACTTAGAAATTATTTGGTACCTTGGAACTTGCATACCTCAATGGCAGGTTTCATCGCTTTTGACAGTGGTTTTTCATCATTGACCCATGTTCGGGAGATTCCATCGAATGTTCAACCTTAACTCATCTATTCACATTTGGTGGATTGTACTAGTGTACCTTGGGAGTCATTGACATTAATGGTGATTTCCCTCGCACTTGTTAACGGTTTCATCAATGACCGGTAATCAAGTGGTTTCTACCATGTTCGACCTCAACGCATGTAATCGCATGGTTAGATTCATACTTTCAGGTGACAGGATTGAAGACCCTGGGTCTCATCTTTTTGATCCAGGTTGCGATGGAATATGTATAACTTTTTGACACATAGATCCAATTTGTATGTCTCGTGGCTATGTCGTCTTAATTTGAATTTTCTTGCATAGATCCACAATGTATTCTTGGTGGCTATGTGATATTTTGATGGCATGGATCCACAGTGTATGATTGGTGGCCATGACCTATGTTCATTATGTCATCTGTTTGTGATCTGAGTATGGGAATTCCTACCTCAGAAATGGTATGATATCCTGCCGATGCTTGATTGTTTGCAGGTTTTCGATTAGGTACACTCCTGGTTTCTGACACACACACGCAATTTACAAAGTATTTCAACTGTCACAGATTTTGGCCTCATACTTTGGGGGGAATTCTGTTACACATGATTTTGGTCATCTTGGTGATATCTTAACAAGGGTGTATTAAGGCTCCCAACTAGAACTTTCTCCTGAGAAAAGTGGCATTTATCTCCTTCCAGAATACATATTTTTAAAGTGGGTTCACAGGCTGCATATGGTCTAGGGTGCGAGAATGACTCATTCGCGCAGGCCACCTTCATCTAGGGTGAAAAATTCTCGCAGTTTTCTCTATACATAGGGTGCAAACTTGTTTTTAAGCTTTGGAAAGAGAAGAGGTCTTGAGGGTTCTAGAAGGGAATCTTCTAGAGAATGAGTTGGCATTCGTATGGTTGTCATTTTACTGGCTTCTCTGATTTGATGGGATCATTCTCATCCATGTAACCACCTCACCCTCTCATATATATTGAAAGGATTCTCATGGAAAAGGTAAAGCAAGATTATTTGAAGAATTGGTAAAGGAATTATGTGAAGAACCCTGCTTAGACAGAAGCTTGGAGACTCTAGTTGGTATATCAAGAAGAATTGAATCTTCTTCATGAAAGTTCAAGAACAAGTGTATGTGTTGGAACCAAGAGGCACCGAAAGGAAGCTTGAGACATCAAGGCGATCAGGTTGTACCTTCTACTTTCAATTAATATGATACAATGACATGTCCTTTTCCCATAAAGTCATTCTTACTTTATTGTGTAATTCCTTGATCATATGCAAAAGTTGACGTTGAATACATTTTTCTATCTTCACTTTGGTTGGTTTGTGTTGTCTTGGTATTGACCTCACGAGAGCACCGAAGCGAAGCAGGAGAAACAAATACCTAAGGAAGTGATACAAAGGTATGTCACTTGTTCCTCCTTACTAGCTAATTCAATGATTGCAATTTAGGGAAATAGTCATGCCCTGTCCTATTTTGTTCTAGATCCAGGTGGATCTAGGGAGATCTGTTAGTGTCCACACCTACCGATTAGTCCAATAACAAGGGGAAATCAAGTTCAAATCCATGTGGTTCAGACCATTCATTGTGAAAGAGGTCCTAGAGAAGGGCGCATAATATCTGGTTGATTTTGAGGGAAATGCTTTGGTAGGGCCTAGAAATGGGCTCTACCTTAAGAAGTACTACTCTTAGGTTGGTCACCTGTGGTGCTTCTTGTATATATGTATAGTCTCTTATACATTTTTGTCTCTTTTGTCTTGTGGATGCGTAGTTATTTATTTCCTTTTTTTCACTGTGGTAGATGTCAAGTGAATCAGAGGTTTACTTTAGGTTTGTAGACGATGCTAGCTGACACACACAGAGGCTTGCTTCCACAACTTGGGTAATTTTCACACCTGGAGGCCAGTTTCTATATTTCAGAGGTATTTTTCTAGGATATGCTACAAATAATATTTCCGAGTACAATTTATTGGTATAATTGCTTCATGATGCTTTATCACATGGCATTTCTTGCCTCCGAGTGTACCTATATGCTCAGCTAGTTGTGTCCTAGTTAAAAGGGGTTTACCATGTTTATGATCCCACTCTACACGGATGATTCCTTAGGGTACATCTCTTGGTAATATCTTTTGATTACATTATGTATATCCATGTTCCTAGGAGATTTAATCATATAACATATACTCTAGATAATTGAGTTTTAAATTGGCATGTTGCTCACATATAAAAAGAAAAGCACACACATACACATGTAAACACATTTGTAAAATATGTTATCCATTAAGCAAGATATATATATATTTGTGCATGTGTGTGTGTCCAAAAAATAGTCTTATGAGTAGAAAAGAGCGCACGAAATCCTCAAAAGTCATTGGTCTACATCATTGGGCTTACGCCCTCAAAAAATATATATAGTACAAAAGTGCCCTTGACACATCAATGGTCCAACACTATATAAGGACGAGGCCTATTGGCCTTGGTATAATGAATGACAATGTTCAAAAGACACCAGAATAGTTGGAACCAAGTCCAAGGAACCCCTCCTACATGTGGCTGCATAGCCAGGGTGAGATCCTCGATCTCAACCATATGAATGAAACGAGTGAGCGTAGTGAGGTTTCACTCCACTCGTAGTAAGAATCTATCATCCTCTCTGGCTAGGGGTCCTCCCATAGCTATTGGTCCTCTTGCCACTACTAGTCCTGCCTATGGTCAAGGAGAACACCGAGTTCTGGTGAAGTCTGTCGGTCGAACAAGCCCCACATTTGTACATAACAGATTCACAAGTCAGTAATCTACACACACATAAAAAGGATATATACGAAAATTAAAAAATTAATAAACTTTAAAATATATGTTACCTATCTCACCACACTCCTCATTGGGAGGGAGAGGCATGTATGGGTCTCTAATGAAGTTTATCCTTGCATAGGGGTAATCCTCGATCACTGGGATCTGAGATGCCCACTAGTCAAAAAAATTGTCATAGAAATCCTCTATATTCCTCCCTCCACCCTGTATAGGAAACAAAGCTGCCCACTTGCTCACTACTGGGAAGGAGGCTACATGCCCCCCTACCATCTATCTGGGACTAAGACTGGGCACACTCTCAAAGAAGGTGCATAGAATAGTACCAAACCTGAAGTTCTTGTTGGTATTCCACCAACACTTTGTAAGCTGTCTCTTCATGCATACATGCATGGTGGTACTCTAGTAAAACATAGTTTCCTTCGAACATTGAATAGCACAATGAATATGTGCATGTGAGGCCTGATGAAGTGCCACAGATCCAATGATATTCCCAATCAGAAGTAGGATCAATCGTAAAGAGAGGCTGGTGATCTTGTGGATTAGAACTTGAAAACCTACTTTCTCAGTTCTATCCTCACAGTACATCCTGATGTAATCCTCAATGTTGAAAGGCCTTGGAGGAAAAGTCCTCAAGTTGACTGGTTCCCCTCTTCTCGAGAGGTTAGTCAAAAAGTATATATCCTATATGGTTGGGGTTAGTGATTGACCCTCCAACATAAATTACTCTACATCAGGATGCCAATACTCCACAAGAGCATTGAGCAGCCTCGGTTGTGCCCTCATAAATCAACACTGGAAGAACTTCCATAATCCACATAGTTTTAGTGCTGCGATGGCCATAGTGTCCTCCTCAACCAAGACGTCAAGATCCTCATTCTCTCTCTCCCTCTAGTGAACATACATCTTGTCACATGACAAAAGTGGAGAGGAGTTAACGCTTTATTTTTTTTATTTTTTCAATGTAAAGGAGGGTATACACGGGTTGTTTACTACACAATCGCATATGTATGCGTGCCCTTTATTTTTCTACCCGAGTACATACACGGCCTAGCCTTGGATAGCTTGCATACATGCAAGGCCACCCTTTTTACAAGAGTGCACCCCTCCCAAACTAAAAATTAAACTACAAAGGAGGAATTGAAATGGAAGCATAGGTTTGGTAATTTTTTGGGGATTGGTTACATATTTGACATCCTTTGGTAAAAGTCATTTTTTCCAACTTTTGCATATAAGTTATGATTTCATTCCCACTTTTTACATCTCATTTTCTTTTCCACTTTCCCATAGGATTGACCCCACCAAAGTGTAACACGGAACCTCCTATGCTTCTTTAGAAGTGTCTTAATTAGGTGGTAGAGCCTACCTCTACATGGATGCCCTAAGTAGATCCTTTGATGTTTTTTTGAAGTCCATGCTACCAGGTGTGACTATAGGATTGGGATTCCTTGTTAGTCCTATCATGATTACATAATTAAGCCTCATTATTTTGTTCATCATCATCATAGGCCTTACCCTCGGGACTCCCTAATGAACACGCTTTGATTTCTTTCAATCTTTCTTTAAAATTATAAACTAACATCCAACAAGACTGTATTTATAGTTTTCGATCTCGTCTAGATTAATTGAGAAATGTAGACCCTCGATTCTTCTTTAAGCCCTTTTCAGACTCCCTAAAAATGAAAAGATTGCCGAGAAATCTTGTTTCCCTTCACGCTCACCAAACTCAAATTTGAGGGCACATCTGTCCAATGATAGTTTACCCCTTTTTTGGTCCGGATGGCTAATTTTATGAATAAGGTATTCTCTAGGAACTTTGGTTTGCTAGAAGAATATTCTCAGGCGTAAGTTTAACCCTTTTTCAGGCACGAGGGACAAAATGTTTGAAAAAGGAACATTCTCCTTGGTTTTGGTTTATCACCCTTTTCGGGCCTTGGATATTACTTACGAAAAAGGAACTCCCCTAGATTCCATAGTTAATCTCTTTTCAGACTCCATAAAATTGAAAAGATCGCTGAGTGACCTTGTTCCTTCATGTTGATATTGAGAGGGGGGTGAATTAGTATCAAGTACAATTTCAATTTTTTTTGAACTTATACTTCAACCAGATTATATATTCAATTATATAAAATGAAAAATGAACAATAGTAGAATATTTACACCAATACATGACAATACACCATGCAAAATATATGAGAAATAATCAATAGTTATTGTTCAAGGAAAGTAATGAATTCCAAGGGAATCTACAACTTCCAAATATAAAGGGAGGGATAAACCTCCAAAAGGAAGATACAATCCTCCAATATCAAGAGATAGTTGACCTCTCCTTCCTTGATCATTAACAAACTTGTGTGTGTTGAAAAATGAATGTTTAATGAGATGTAATTATACCCTTTATGTCACTTCCTTTTAACATTAGGGATGAGCTGGCACTTTCTTATTTTGTAATTCTTTTATTTAATTGTCTTCAGGGCCATCCTATACTTCCTTCTTCAATTCACTTTGTCTTCTTCAAAAATTCATTTCTCCTCAACCATTGTCAGTGTTTCATGGAAACCTGGATAGGATATCTAGCTAAAGCATGCACAAACAAAGCTTATCAAGAAAAGGAAGAGAGATACAATATGGAAGCATGAGAAAATATATTCACACTACTCCAATGAGTTGATGATTGATACATAGATCATGATCAATATGATATAATGAATGAGTGAAATACACTCATATATCAGGAAAAACATTCCATAATTACGAAAAGAAATCAAGCAGTTAGCTTTCCTTAGGAATGCATGCATGCATAATAGTGATGGTAAAAATAGAAAGTCTAAAATAGAACTAGTTAGTTAATTCCCACTGAACTAGTGTGATGAAAATAGAAATTTCTCCAACACCCCTAAACATCACTATGGATTAAAAAATGAGTCCCAGCTACTAGGCCATTTTAGGTACTCATGTACAATGCAACTAATGAACACTGAAAAAATGAGGAAAGAGGGAAAACCATGTGGGAACAACCCCCNCAAAAGATATTGTATCAAAAGAAGAAAATGGAAGTTGCTAGGCAACTGTGTTCTTCACTACAAGACGATCCTACAAAGTCTAAAACTTCTTCTCACTAAAAGTCTTCATGAAGATGTAGAAATATTTATGGATCTGATGAAGTCCTTTGGAAACCTGTCTAGCCTTGTACCTCTTGATCCTGTGGACCCATCTGCACATGAAAATATTCCTTTCTGGTGGAAGTGGAACTAGATTCCAAGTCTGATTCTATAGGAGTGAGTCATACTCCTTATGCATGGCTACTTGCCATAATGGATTTCCCACAACCCTATTGTGGTTCTTTGGATTAGTAGATTGAACCATATAACAATGCATGGTAATCATAGGTTCTGAAGCTGAAAATACATGAGAAGGATCCTTATGCTGAGATCAAGTCCTCCTCGAATATAATGGATTCCGTGCAAGGTTGCCTGTTGCTTGAAGTGTGGTCTGTGACTTATTGGGCATCTGCTTAACCTTCAGCATTGGCTTCTTATCTGGCTATACTACCTGCTTATTTCCATGTACAAAATCTGAGCATATGGAATCATCTCTGACGTCTAAAACTGATGGAAGGACAAGAGTATATGCATGTTGCACTGGAGGTGCATGAAAACTACTCTCCTTATGTGTAAGTAGAATAGAGGAGTCATCATCACAAAACTTAGTGAATTTATACAACCTTGATTTGTGATCCACCTCACCAATTGCAATGATGGAATTGTCATGCATGTCAATTACTGAAATTGAATCTGATGTAAATTCAACCCTTTTACCTTCCGAGTGATCTGATAAAATGAGAGCAGATTCATAGAAAGATTTGGAACATGTAGAACATTCTCAAAATTTCCATTGTGGAGTTCCACTGTCCCTTCTATTTCTACTGCTACTGGAGTATCAACCCCCATGAGAATAGGGGGTCTTGAGCATGGACTCAAAGAAGAGAAAACTTCCTCTTTCGATACCATATGATGGGATGTACCAGAAGCTATAATCCATGAATCAGATGAGGAATTAATTGCAACAAGAGCATGATGATTACCTTTCTTAGGAGCAAGATCTTCTTCCTTCCACTTCTTGACTTCCTCTGGATTGAATTTTCCAAGGTTGTTCTGCTGAAGTGTATGTGCCATAAGATCAATGTGTTTCTTCATGCATGTGGATTCTTCATGATTCGGGTTATGGAAGTAAGTGCACTACTTTCCATTATTATTCTTATTGGAATCTGAGGAGTTTTGGAACCTGAAGAATAATTAAAGGATTTGGAATATCCCTCCTTCTCTTTCTGTTTGGATGACCCTTTTCCATCATGCATGGTGAGTGCATGTGCTTTGGAATATTTCATGAGGTCCATATCTATGAGTGTTGTCTACTCTTGTGTAAGAGACTCAATGAACTTAGCCAACATAGGAATTTTCCTATTTGTTCTAAAAAGACATCTACCAGAATGGAAATTGGAGACATATACAACATATTCTGGTCCTAGCTTGGCCAAGATTGCTAGAATAAGTTGTTTCTCTTGTCTAGACTTATCAATACCACATTCACCCAATATCAATAGCAAAGATTTAAATTTAGTAAAAAAATATTGTATATTATCAAAAAATTTAGGGTCTAAGGTATTCAACTCTACCTCAAGCATATGACCTCACATCTCATCCTACTTTCCAAAGATTCCTTCCAAGGTGGTCTAGATCTCGTTTGGAGTCTTGCATGCAGCAACATTAAACCATAAATCAATGGAGATTAACTAAATAAGTAGTCTCATGGCCTCATCCTTATGGTTTGCCCATCTCATCTTCTCAATCACTGATGTAGGTTTTTTTCATGTCGCCATCGTCAAATTTTACAGTCCTTTCCTTTTGAGTTGGAATACCGCCTTGGGATTCCAATCAAAATAATTGTATGGTGTGAGTATTACCATCAAGTTTGAATGTATAATAGTTTTTATTTCCATCTCTTCCACTGTTTCTAAGAACCCCTAAAAAGTTACTCTCAATCTGCAAGTGAAAAATTAAGAAATCACACCAGAAATGACACTTTAAGTGAAAATTCGTATCAGTTTCAGTAGATGATCTCGTGACTTATTTTCTGAGCAAACGATGAGGAATCTCACCAAACGGTTTAAAACCCACTTCCAATATGGGTCGATTTAATTTCTGATTTGGCCATTTCCTAAAAAACGTAACATTTTGGGAGAAATCACTGTAGAAAGGTGAGACCACAGATTTATCTCACCGAAACCCTGATTTTCCTTATTCTTTGGCTTATCTGGATTGTTCCAAGCAACATAGCTCTGATACCATGCCAGTGTTTCATGGAAACTTGCAAAAGAGATCTAGCTAAAGCATGCACAAACAAATCTTATCGAGAAAAGGAAAAGAGATACAATATGGACGAATGAGAAAATATATTCACAGTACTCCAATGAGTTGATGATTGATACATAGATCATGATCAATATGATACAATGAATGAGTTGAATACACTCATATATAGGGAAAAACATTCCATAATTAAGAAAAAAATTCATCCAGTTAGCTTTCCTTAGGAATGCATGCATGCATAATGGTGATGGTAAAAATAGAAAGTCTAAAATAAAACTAGTTAGTTAACTCCCACTCAACTAGTGTGTTGAAAATAGAAATTTCTCCAACAACTGTGAGCATCCATGCGACATGCCATATACCACCGGAAGATGCATGAATTATACTATCCATCCATGGGTGTTGTAATTGCATGTGTAATTTCCTTCATGTCTATCTACTTTGATCAACTGTGGGGTCCAAAAGCCAATGGCTAGGGTTGACATCAATGACAACAACCAATCTTCCAACACTTCACACTCGTTAAATTGGTCAAGAAGAACATCTACTGGCATGAGTTTAACCCTTTTTCTAGCCAGTAGATTATAGTAGAAAAAGGTACACCTCAGGATATTCGTCTCGCCGAGAGAGTTCTCCTCAAATAATTTTATACTTTTTCGGGCTAAGGATACTAAACTCAGAAAAAGGCCATGAGTCCATAGTTAAGCTCTTCTTAGAATCCTTAAAATTGAAAAGATAGCCGAGTGATCTTATCTTTGTCACACTCGTTAAAATGGTTTTGAAAAGACGTATTTTCGGTGCAATTTTAACCCTTTTTTGAACCGAATAGACTAACTCCGAAAAAGGTACTCCCTGGAGTCTTATTTTGCATTTTTTTAGACTCTCTAAACGTGAAAAAACTACCGATCTTACCTTCTCGGGGATCGTAAAAATTTACATAGAAGGGGTCTGCCTGTGTCATGCTTAATCGCATTGTGGGTCTCATCTTTGCATCTTTGGCCTAATGCCGACTCCATGTTGCTTTCAACCGAATCTTTGAAGCATTCCTTATACACAAGCCTTGCAACACTTCTTGCCTCTGTGACTTGACACCTTGACCCATGGAGGAATTTTTCCCAAGTGTCCTTATCCTGCACATGTCTCCTTGCCTCGAGCATTAGTATGTTCCATGCACTTGGAACCAATGTCGCGACACTCCTTCTGTTGATTAAGGCTGGTTGTCATTGATGTCAACCCTTGAAGAAATCCTGGTAGCACAAAGGTTTGGGTAATGGACCAAAGGTTTTTTGATGTAAAGATGACTCATTATTTTCTTGTCATGGTTGATAAGAAGTACAAATGGATGAACTACAAAGTGGTCCCCTTATGGTGAAATCCCTCACGAGAAGATGCTTTGCGGATTGAGTTATCCTAGAAGTATGGTTAGAGAACCCATGATTAATTGTGGAATAATGAGATTAAGGTCAGTGAATTTGTCAATGAAAATATACTAGATAGATAGTGCTTGTCATGCCATTTTTGGTGGCATGTGGAACGTCACATAACTCCTCACGGTTAGAGAGTTATGGCCATATTAAGTTGAAGAGCCCTCATGAGTCATATAGAAGTCCCCAAAAGTCAAGTGTTTGTAAATTAAATTATTTAAATAATAAAGTAAATGGAGAAATCCCTAAAATAAGGAAAGTGTAATGTTACATGAAAGTATAAATAAGAGGGAAAGCTCTCTCATTTAATCACACTTGAATATCATTGAATATCTATTTTTTGTGAAAGGTTATTTGAGTAGCTTCAACCAGGGGGCATCATTACATCATCATAGCAGTAGAATACTTCATGAAGTGGGTCGAAGCTATGCCAATGTTTAGCAATGATGGCGAAACTATGAATCTTTTCATCTTTAATTAGATAGTAGCAAGGTTTGGTATCCCGAAGGAGATTGTCACTAACCATGGAAGTCACTTACAGAATAAAATTATGACTGAATTAATGTCAAAGATTGGGTTCATATTGGAACATTCATCACCCTACTACCTGCTATCACACTATGTTTCCTTGGTTCTTTTGTTTGATTAATATTGTTTAAAGAAAAACCTTAGATTTAAATTTTTGAGTCTCATCCTCCTAAAGTTTGATGTTAAGTTCACCTTAGAAGATTAAGATTTTTGAATCATAGTCCTTGTTGGTCCTCAATTTGGTTTGTGGTTCTAGAGCCTCTTAGGCTCATGAATCTTTTGGTTCCCTTCATGACTTATCCTTAAATTGATCCCTCCCATTGAAAAGATGATATGACACCCCTTCATCTTCACTCATGACCCAGTAAGCATTACTCATTGTACCCAGTTACCTATCTAATCATTTTTTGATTTGGAAGCGTTTCCTACTCATTAGGTAGTTCCGTAGCGCCTATCACGTTTATTATCCATCCACTCCAAGTCATGATTTCCACGATTGAGATCGTGTCCCTTGTTTTCAGTGCCAAAAGTCGGTTAAGATCCTTCAAAGATCTTGCATTTATGATCCTTGGAAACGGTTTTTAAATTTTGAAAGAGTTCAACAGTGTTGCGCTACGTAAATTTTCCAGTTTCGATTAGGCGACCACGTGTCAACTAAATCTGATGCTGTGAGAGATTTCAGGGCTGAAGTTTCCACAATTTCATCCTAAGATCGCATTGAGGATCTCAACAGGTGTCGACTTTATAGGTATCCTGTGCAGCCTCATTTGCATATTTATTTTCACAGGAAATTTGTGCTCGGGTTTTCTATTTGTTGAGCTTGCAGGGTAGTAGAGGAGCCATATTTTCATTCCTGTAAACTTCCTCACCCATTTCCATGGTCTAATTACTGTTGATTACTTTATCCTTTGAAGTTGCAGGTCTGTAATAGCCTATCCTTTGCGTATGTGTTGTGTTACCCAGAGGGGCTGCTCAAACCCTCTCTATTTTTCATGCTCCCCTTTCATCCTATGCAGAGAGGCCATCCAAAAGTAGAAAAACAATTCGCATTAAATTTTGATGGCAAGAAAAGTAGAGTTGGGGATTTGGAATTTCAGGTAACCGAAACCTCCATCTCAACTACAATAGGAATTCCCATTTCAGGTGAAAATTGGTTCAAGGCCATGGTTTTGTGTCCACCCTTTGTTAAATATCTCTTCAAACTTGAATATCGAATCAATGAGTTATCTCAGAGTATGGCGAGGAATCAGTTGATTGATCAGTTTGATAGAATGTTGAAAATCATATAGAGATATTTTACTTGTGAAGGGAGATTTAACACCTTGTACCATTACCACGTAAGGATGTTGTTACATTTTATTGGTAAAGTTAAGATGAATGTTCCTTATTACCTGTTGATAAGTATAGGTAAAATGTTAGATAGGGTGCAAGCCAAATCTAAGGATGTAGATTCTTTCCTTTTTCACTCTGGATTGATCATAATGTTAGTCTCTGAAGAGTTGGGAAAGAAAGAGATCTCATGGGAGAATTTTGTGGTTACTTCTCACTTCAAGTCGGACCCAACACCTACTCCCCAACCACAGATCGTAGGTCCTTCATCACTCACCAGTACTAAAGTAGGGATCAACAAGAAGAGAAAGGGCAGAGCCCCTGTTTCAGAGATCAACAAGCAAGTCAGGGAAGCTGAGGAGGAAGTTTGTCCTTCTCCACACAAAGATTTCTCATCACCACCTCCACYAGGGTTAGAAGAGGTTCCTTCTTCTACCAAGGTGACATCTAAAAAGGGGAAGAAGATTCTCTTTCCCTCTCCTCTTCCAGTAGTTGAAATCAAGGGCAGTAGACTTTTCACTAGGTCATCAATCCATAAGGAGGTTTTTCAAGAGCATCCTTTGCCAGAAGCCACTGTTCTAAAGAAGAAAGAAAAAAACATTAAAAGGCCTGTGGGGGAGAAATATGAAACCCTTACTCAGAGGAAGAGGAGAAAAGATAGTTTGTAGTATACTAAAGACAAGTATGAAACCCCTGTACAAAAGGGAAAGGCGAAAGGTTCTAAAATACCCTTGCAAACGAAAGATGAAACCTTTGAGGAAAGCATTGAGAAGCCTATGGTAAGAAAGGATGAAACCCCTGTGCAGAGAAGGAAGAATAAAGTTAGAGTCAACAAGGAACCTGATGAGACAAACAAGACACTTCCAATGCAGGAGGAAGAGGGGTTTGAGGAGAAGCCCATTGAGACTGAGCATGCCACTATCCCTCCTCACAACCAGACCTACACAAGACTTATCAAGTATCTTAGGGATGCAAGGAGAGTATAATGTCCCCAAGGCTGAGCCCTATTGTAAATCTTGTTTATGAAATGAATTGTAAATATGTTTTATAGGCTGGTGAGCTGAGTTTATATAAGCTAGTGGGCTTATGTGATTTTTAGACTAGAGAGCCTAAGTGTTGAAGGCCAAGAGCCTGATTTTGTATCTGTATTTATGCAGAACAGTAATAAAATATAAACACCGCTGCGTGCAGACCCACCATAATGAATGAGTGATGAGGGACTAAGTTTCCACTGAGTGGGCAAGGGATTAGGGGCTGGAAGGTGGGAAGAGGGGCTAAGTGTTGAGCCTAGGGGCTTAAGTCCTTGGGGAATAATATTAAAATATTATTCCAAAAGACATGTGAATATTATGTTTTATCCTAAGTTCTTTTTGGAAAGACAAGCAACTTCCAAATGGAAGGAACACATGCTGAAGGAATGCATGCAGTTTCATGGGTGACAAGTGTCAACCCGAGCCCATGCAAATAAAACAACTGAGATGAGTCATGGTGAGGGTTCCTCCACCATTCAACCCTCGATTTCCTATGTGTGAACCCGTCTGACCTCTGCAAGAGACCTCGTGCAATTCTGAAACCGTGGGAGATAGCCTGTGTTGTTCTCTGGAAAACTAAGACATCCTCTGTCAAAATAGAGTGAGCCTGTGTGTGGGAATTTTTGTCCCAAATCCATAACTGTGAGACCATCCTATCATTTTGGAGCCTGTTGGAATGCCATGTCTGTTTCCCCGTTGGTTTTCGTGGCTATGTAGTGCTAGACTGTGTGTGGCTTGTTGGCCAGTTTCTACAACACTCTCTCTAGGTGAGAGAGGTGATTGAAGTTGGAAGAACAATTTTCTTGGACTGTGAGTGATTCTCTCCAGGTGAGAGAGTGCGAAGAGGAAGGAAAGAAATCCTGGAAGGAACCTGTAGCTGCCACAGAGCTTAGAGACCTTCGGTTCTATCTGTTGCTGAAACCCAAGGCAAGGGAGGTTAGCAGTCGAAGGACTGTCTGGGTGACAGAGAAGGTGTATACTCCTGGGGTGGAACATGCATGTGGGGAAGGAGAGTCTGTGGGCAATGAGTATGAGTGGTTCCTGGGAGAGAATTCCTTCCTTGTGACTATGTGTTTTCCCTGTAACCTCAGCCTTGCCTAGGATTCCTTGCCTTGGGGGTGGAGCTTAGTCCCAGCTCAGGGGTGACCCACTATTGAGCTTGATGAGCAGTGTGGTCTAAGGATGAGAGGTTCATGGAAGGCCTTCACCTGGTTGGTGGAAGTACCACCATTTCAAGATAAGTACCAGATGATGTTTAATTACTTTTCTGCATGTCTGTGTATTTATATTATCATGTATTCCACTGTGCAAATGATTTAATGTGAAAGCCATTGATTATTTATAAAAGTAGTATTTCTTATGGTTACTCTGAGTTTAATGTGTTTAACCTGGTTTAAATGCATGTCTTATATATAATTAAGCATGATATTGTTATTCCGCATGGTAATGTTGGCTGACCATGGGGTTGATTGATGGTCGAGAATGTTACAGTTTGGTATCAGAGTGTTACAGCTACTGAAAGAGAGGGTGTTATAGTTTGTTATCAGAGCATTATAGCTACTGTAAGAGATGGTGTTATAGTTTGGTATCAGAGCCAAGGTTTCGACGCTGAGCCTAGATGGGCCAGTTGAGTGGTATTTGGACCAAGAGTTTGAGGAGGAATTGTGTTTGGAGGACCAATTTCAGACCTTGGAGTGCTCTTGAGTGCCAAGAATATTACTTTACCGTGCTTACAAAGCTCAGGAGGTGTAGTGATGTTACGAAACCGCAACCGATGTGGTATCTGGACACAGGGAGAGAGGAATCCACACCAGAAGTGTTGGAGCCTTAGGATTTGTTCGGGAGGGAAGGTGAACCCTTGTGACTGTCAGATCTGGAAAACATGCGCAGGGTTTAAAAACCCTTTCAAGTTGCACAGGAATGTGGAAATTGCGATATGCGAAATACCAAATTCGTCGGGACAATCCATCGAGGGGAGCACATGGTTTTCGAACGACGTTTTGGCACCCGGGAAACCAAGAGGGAAGAACCTTGTTTTCACAAGTCACGAAATAGTGAAACACAAAATTTCGAAATGATCTACACCATAGATTGTAAGATAGGAACTTGACCATTGGATCAAGTGGAGGGGTAGATAGTAATTTCAGGATTTCAGCAAATAGAAGTTCAAGAGGGTGGAAGCACAAACTTCCGATGCTTGAAACCCTGAAACGCTGAAAGGATCTACGCCATATATTTGAGAAAGGTCTAATCATTGGATTTCACTTTGTATGGATATGGACACATGGGTGTGTGCCACGTGCTAGTGGGACAGATGAAAAGTGAGCTTGGTGGGACCTGATGATGTCACCATAGATAACGAGGACCCTCCTGAGGGTGCCACTCACTACTGTAGGTGTGGAGACAGTTGCGCTATGTGGGCCCAGAGGGTAAAGTAAATCGAGATTTTAGAATTTGCAAAGGAGGAGCACAAGGGATCAACACTCCAACTCGTGAATTCACGAGTTGCGAGAGGTGCTAGCACTTAGCCCTAGCCTACGGTTATATGTAGGAGGCGCTAGAAAGGAGGGATCCATACCCGTATCACATCTTAGATATCGACATTTGTAGGAAGAAGAGTCGAGGGTCTTCGACTCGCGAACTCGCGAGATTGCAAAGTTGTGAAAGGTGCCTTTGGTTACGAGGGTAGGGAGAAAGAGGAAGCTATCACCCGAAAACCCAAAGTGCTGAAGTCCCAAAATTCTTGAAGACAAAAGAACCATCGAGGATTTAACTATTGGATCTTCATGGACCGAGACCCTGAAGTTCCAAAGTCCCGAAAATTGTAGAGCCGAACAGAGCCCAGAAAAAATTGTTACAGGTATGAACTAACTGAGAGGGGGGGGGGTGAATCAGTTAGTGTAGATTATTAACAATTTACTCTCATTTTTAACTTTGAATCATGAATCTTAGTGGCAGTGAGTCTTTACTGTGAATTCCAGAGTTATAAACATAAAGCAGATAGTATAAAGAACAACAATCACACAAAGCATTCATTCACAAGTATGAGACACAGATTTTTCAAGAGGAAACCCAACCAGGGAAAAAACCTCGTCTTCTTAAGATGTTCAGCAAGCTTCAACTTCGTTACATCTCATCTTTTATGAGCACCAACTCATAGAGGCTACAAC
>ML778329.1:344071-357362 GCA_009831015.1 Picea engelmannii
TTACCCATTGCAATGTTATTTTAAATGTAATCCAGGATTCTTAATTTGAACTATAAAGAATTGCAATAGGGAGATTTCTTTCCTGTGATACAATTCAGAGCTTCAGTTCATTT
Source organism: Picea engelmannii (assembly GCA_009831015.1). Classification (NCBI taxonomy): domain Eukaryota; kingdom Viridiplantae; phylum Streptophyta; class Pinopsida; order Pinales; family Pinaceae; genus Picea; species Picea engelmannii. The sequence goes on from ML778329.1 coordinate 344,185, forward strand.
CAGCAAGTTTAGATAGGATGATTCCTTTACTACAACACTAAGTGCTTTTGGAATTGAGCATATATAGTGCGCAACTATCTTTGAAACAAAAGACTTCCCTGGGTTGATAATTTATGTTTCACTTGGTTGTTTGAAATTAATTAAGCAATTATAGTGACCAACAACCACCATGGTCTGAAATATTTGTTTGAGCAGCCAACCCTAAACGCTAGACAAAGTAGGTGGTTGGAGTTTCTGTGTGAATACAAATTTGATATCAAGCATATCAAAGGGAAGGAAAACAAGGTGGCTGATGCACTCACCAGAAAGGTGCATGAATTGCATGCTACAACCATTAGCATGTACAGGACGGATATTAAGGATAGAATTTTGGAAGCTGCAAGTGTCGATTTACAGTACAAAGATTTGGTAGCAAAATTACAGCAGAGTGAAAGGCCACAGAAAAGGGAAAGTTACACCTTGGAAGCTGATGGATTACTTTTGTATAAAGACAGAGTGTATATACCCAATGTCCAGGAATTGAAACTTGCGATTCTAAAGGAAATGCATAATGTGACGTATGATGGACACCCTGGATATCATAACACTGTGGCAGCAGTCAAGAGCCATTACTTTTGGTCGGGTATGAAGAAAGAGATCGCTGAATAAATTTCCAGATGTATGGAGTGCCAGAAGGTTAAGGCTTAGCATAGGCACCCAACAGGGTTGCTACAACCTTTACCCATTCCTGAGTGGAAGTGGGAAGTGGTAACCATAGATTTTATTACAGGATTGCCCAGAACAAGCAAGCAACATGATTCGATCATGGTAGTGGTGGAAAAGCTTACAAAAGCTACCCATTTTATTCCACTAAAGACCACTCACAAGGCAATAGATGTTGCTGATATATTCTTAAAAGAAGTGGCACGCTTGCACGGAATTCCTAAAACGATTGTGTCTGATAGGGACCCGAAATTCACCTCGAATTTTTGGAAAGGACTATTCAAAGGATTCGAAACGAATCTGAATTTTAGTACATCATATCATCCCGAGTCTGATGGATAGATAGAGAGGGTGAATAGAGTAATAGAGGACATGCTGAGAATGTACGTGATGGAAAAACCAGCTAGATGGGAGGACTACCTGCATTTGGTAGAATTCTCCTACAATAATGGCTATCATGCATCGTTGAAGATGAGCCCATTTGAAGCACTTTATGGAAGAAAGTGCAACACTCCAATAAGTTGGGATAATCCAGCTGGAAAAGAAGTAATTGGGCCAGATTTTCTCAAAGAGATGGAAGACCAAATGATAAGAATTAAACATAATTTGAAAGCTGCCCAGGACATGCATAAAAGTTATGCTGATAAGAATAGAACCCACAGAGAATTCAAAGTGGGTGATCATGTTTTCCTGAAAGTGAAAACTAACAGGAGTTCCTTGAAGCTGGGAAGTTGCGTCAAGTTGGCAGCAAGATACTATGGGCCTTTTGAAATCCTAGAAAGGATTGGACCAGTTGCATACATGCTTGCATTACCTACATCTATGATTGTACATAATGTGTTTCATGTTTCACTGCTTAAGAAATATATACCTGATGCTAATCATGTTATCGATTGGAATGTGATTCAGGTGGAACTAGAAGGTGTCCTGCAAGTGCATCCTGTGCGCATATTGGACAAGAAAAGAAAACAACTCCAGAATTGATCCATAGAGCTTGTAAAGGTCTAGTGGACCTGGTACAGTCCTGAGGATGTAACATGGGAGCATGAATATGTTATGCGGGCAGAGTACCCGCATCTTTTTGAATATTTTGAAAAGCTTGCAGATGCAGTGTAAAGTTTCATTGAGGACAGTGCAGAAATAAGGGGGGGGGGATTGTAATGTCCCCAAGGCCAAGCCCTATTGTAAATATTCATTATGAAATCAATTGTAAATATGTTTTATAGGCTCGTGAGCCAAGTTTATATAAGCTAGTGGGATTATGTGATTGTTAGGCTAGAGAGCCTAAGTGTTGAAGGCCAAGAGCCTGATTTTGTACCTGTATTTATGCGAAACAATAATAAAATATAAACACTACCACATATAGACCCACCACGATGAATGAGTGATGGGGGACTAAGATTCCACCAAGTGGGCAAGGGATTATGGGATGGAAGGTGGGAAGAGGGGCTAAGTGTTGAGCCTAGGGGCTTAAGTCCTTGGGGAATAATATTAAAATATTATTCCAAAAGACATGTGAATATTATGTTTTATCCTAAGTTCTTTTTGGAAAGACAAGCAACTTCCAAATGGAAGGAACACATGCTAAAGGAATGCATGCAGTTTCATGGGTGACAAGTGTCAACCCGAGCCCATGCAAAAAAAACAACTGAGATGAGCCGTGGTGAGGGTTCCTCCACCATTCGACCCTCGATTGCCTGTGCGTGAACCCATACGACCTCTGCAAGAGACCTTGTGCAATTATGAAACCATGGGAGATAGTCTGTATTATTCTCTGGAAAACTGAGACATCCTCTGTTGGAACAGATTGAGCCTGTGTGTGGGAATTTTTGTCCCAAAGCCATAACCGTGAGACCATCTTATCATTGTGGAGCCTTTCGAAATGCTGTGTCTGTTTCCCCATTGGCTGTCGTGGCCACATAGTGCTAGACTGCATGTGGCTTGTTGGCCAGTTCTTACAACACTCTCTCCAGGTGAGAGAGGTGATTGAAGTTGGAAGAATAGGTTGCTTGGCCTATGAGTGATTCTCTCCAGGTGAGAGAGTGCAAAGAGGAAGGAGAGAATTCCTGGAAGGAACCCTATAGCTGCCACAGAGCTCAGAGACTTCCGGTCCGGTCTGTTGCAGAAACCCAAGGCAAGGGAGGTTAGCAGCCAAAGGATTGTCTGGGTGACAGAGAAGGTGTATACTCTTGGGGTGGAAAAGGCATGTGGGGAAGGAGAGTCTGTGGGCAGTGAGTATGATTGGTTCTTGGGAGAGAATTACTTCCTTGTGACTGTGTGTTTTCCCTGTAACCTCAGCCTAGCCTAGGATTCCTTGCCTTGGGGGTGGAGCTTAGTCCCAGCTCGGGGGTGACCCAATGCTGAGATTGATGAGCAGTGTGGTCTAAGGCTGGGAGGTTCGTGGAAGGCCTACACCTGGTTGGTGGAAGTACCACCGTTTCAAGATAAGTACCAGATGATGTTTAATAACTTTTCTGCATGTCTGTGTATTTATATTATCATGTATTCTGCTGTGCAAATGATTTAATGTGAAAGACATTGATTATTTATAAAAGTAGTAATTCTTATCGTTACTCTGATTTTAATGTGTTTAACCTATTTTAAATGCATTTCCTATATATAATTAAGCATGATATTGTTATTCCGCATGGTAATGTTGGCCAACCATGGGGTTGATTGATGGTCGGGAACGTTATAGTTTGGTATCAGAGCGTTACAACTACTGAAAGAGAGGGTGTTATAGTTTGGTATCAGAGCGTTACAACTACTGTAAGAGAGGGAATTATAGAGAGAAATAGCTCGTCTCAAAGCAGAAGACAAGGTCCAATTGGCTCAGATTAATGAGCTCATGATTGGCTACAACCATACCCTGAACTTGGCAAGGTTCATAGCGAGAAAGGATCTGCCTCTTTGCAAACAATTGAAGAATATTTACAGACTAAACAGAGGCTTTCAGTCTCAGAATAGGAAGATAAAGGTAGAGCTGAGACACTTGCAAGATGAGGTAGCTCAAAGAAATTTATAGGTGTTGGTAGAAGCTGCCATTGAAAATGATAAACCAACAACTAAGGAAAGATCAACTACACCGAAGAAGCCTGCCAACGCTAGGAAGAAGAAATATGCTGAGCCAATTGAAGAGACTCTTTCTACTAGAAAGAGTGTGAGGCTAAGTGTTAAGATGACAAAATAGTTGGTAAGGGGTAAGCTCCATTTTTGGGAATTGTTCCTTTTTGGGAGGGTTAACTAATATGCAGATACTATGTTTTCCATCTATACAGGCTCCTAGGCATTTAGCTATATTGATTTTGAGTTTTTGCTAAAGTGCTAGCTTCAATTAGTATTAAATGGCATTATCTATGGTATAGTCAAGGCATCTGTCATAATTGGAAGGACACAAACTACTTTTCACATGTCCTAGATTCAAAGACGTTGCATTTTGGCAATGATACCCAAAGTTGTATGAAAACACAACATAAGTAGTGCTACTTATAGGCGCTGTGTAATATCTTACAGAGAACAAAAGGTGCACACAATGGTGCTACGTAAAGTGTTGCGTAATATTACATAGAGGGCATAATTGGTATATGGGTGCAACACAATGGTGCTACCTATAGGCACTGCATAATATTTGACAAGGAGCCAGTTTACACACATACACATCACATAGGCGCTACCTTCTCTCCTTGTTACATTTTAGGGTGTGCTACCCAGATTTTCTACACAAAGAAGTTTACCAACAAACACCAGGGATCTAGGAAGACTAGGCCAACAACTTTGGACAAGTTAATGATGGAGAAAGTGACAGAAGTAGCAGTTGGAATTCTGAGGACAACTATAGGCTCCAAAGGGACACATGGAAAAATAGGAGATGAGAAACAAAAGATGATCAAAGTAGTTAGAAGCATGATTATATTAGTCACCAACATTTTCCTATTTTATAGCATAGACAGTTATCTAAGTTATTAGAACAAATAAATGTCTAGAGATTTTCGAGGGAAAGAGGCCAGCTTGTATAGTGGGTTCGGATGGTTGAACAAGGCTCCCTAAACTATAATATTTTTTGAAGTGATTGTGATCTAGCTGTGTATTGGACTTAAGACTTTTTGACTAATAGAAATCAACTTCTATTTTAGCCTATATGATTCTAATGCTAAATGTTCATGTTGTGGATGCTTCACATGGATAACTGTGGTAATGTTATGGTGGATGTTTGATCATTGTATTATCATGGTGTTTATTTAGCTTCTTAGTTACTAATTTCAAGAAGATCTCGTCTTAAGAAACTTTCTTCCTTAGGCTCTTGTAGAACTGATGTTTGCAGTAACCATTACACCTCTCTCATTCAAGTCTTCCCTCTATCCCATTTACTCTCAAACTACTAGTTGAAGTTAGTCAAAACCTTATTTGCTGATACATGTTAGCCCTGTTTCTGAGTTAGGATATTATCATTTCAAGTCTTTTCCATCTGACCCTTTAAAAAAACACTCATACATTCACATATAACCTGATGGGTATTGGGCTTACCTTCTATGCAATCAGAAGGTGACTCCTAGTGATAACACTACTTGCAAGAAAATTCTCAGGTTGAAGCTGTGAATAAGTCTCTCAAGACTATTCTTCAGTGGACGATCAATTCTGCCAAGTCGAATTGGCATTTAATGTTGTATTCAATGTTTTGGGCCTATCAAACGTCTATGAAGACTACCATCGATTTTTCACCTTTTCAACTTGTATAAGGGCTGGAAGCAGTCTTACCTTTTGAATGTCAGATTCCTTCGTTAAAGTTGGCATTGGAATTACTGTCAGACACTTCACCGCTTAAGGAACTCCTTCTATATCTCGAGCAACTCAATGAGTAGCATAGTGATGCAGACTTATCCAATGAGGCTCATAAGAAATAAATCAAGTGTCAGTATGATCAGTCAATTCGTCCTCAGATTTTCTCCAAAGGTGATCTTTTCCTCGTCTATGATAAAGACAAATATCCCCTAGGGGCAAGCAAGTTCAAATCCATGTGGTTCAGACCGTTCATTGTGAAAGAGGTCCTAGAGAAGGGCACATAATATCTAGTGGATTTTGAGGAAAATTCTTTGGCAGAGCCTAGAAGTGGGCTCTACCTTAAGAAGTACTACTCTTAGGTTGGTCACCTGGGGTGCTTCTTGTATATATGTATAGTCTCTCATACATTTTTGTCTATTTTGTATTGTGGATGTGTAGTTATTTATTTCTTTTTTTTCACTGTGGGAGATGTCAAGTGAATAAGAGGTTTACTTTAGGTTCGTAGACAACACTAGCCAACACACACAGAGACTTTCTTCTGCAGCTTGGGTGATTTTCACACATGAAGTCCAGTTGCTATGTTTCAGAGGTATTTTTCTAGGCGACGCTACAAATAATGTTTCTGAGTACAATGTAGTGGTAGAATTGCTTCATTATGCTTTATCACATGGCATTTCTTACCTCAGGGTGTACCTAGATGCTCAACTGGTTGTGTCCTAGTTAAATGGGGTTTACCGTGTTTATGATCCCACTCTACACAGACGATTCCTTAGGGTACGTCTCTTAGAAATATATTTTGATTACATTATGTATATCCATGTTCCTAGGATATTTAATCATTTAACATATACTGTAGATAATTGAGTTTTAGATTGGCATGTTGCTCACATATAAAAAGAAAAGCACACACATACACATGGAAATACATTTGTAAAATATGTTATCCATTAAGAAAGAAAGAAATATATATATATATATATATATATATATATATATATATATATCTCTGTGTGTGTGTGTGTCCAAAAAATAGTGTTATGAGTACAAAAGTGGGAATGAAATCCTCAAAATTCATTGGTCTACATCGCTGGGCTTACGCCCTCAAAAAATATATATAGTACAAAAGTGCCCTCGACACATCAATGGTTTGACACTATATAAGGACGAGGCCTATTGGCCCTGCTATAATGAACGATGACGTTCGCAAGACACTGGAACAACTGAAACCAAGTCTAAGGCACCCCTCCTACATGTGGCTGCATAGCCGAGGGGATTTCCTCAATCTCGGCCATAGGAACGACACGAGTGAGCGTAGTGAGGTTTTTCTCGACTCGTAGTAAGATTCTATCATCCTCTATGGCTGGGGTCCTCCCATAGCTGTTGGTCCTCCTGCCACTACTAGTCTTGCCTATGGTCAAGGATGACACCGAGTCCTGGTGAAGTCTGCTGGTTGAACATGCCCCACATCTATACATAATAGATTCATAAGTCAATAATCTACACACACATAAAAAGGATATATACCAAAATTAAAAAATTAATAAACTTTAAAATATATGCTACCTATCTCACCATGCTCCTCATTGGGAGGCAGAGGCATGCATGGGTCTCTGATGAAGCTGATCCCTGCATAGGGGTAATCCTCGATCACCAGGATCTGACGTGCCCACCAGTCAAAAAATTTGTCATCAAAATCCTCTATATTCCTTCCTCCACTCTGTCTAGGCAAAAAATATGCCCACTTGCTCACTACCGAGAAGGAGGCTACATGCCCCTCTACCATTTATCCGGGACTAAGACTAGGCACCCTCTCAAGGAAGGAGCATAGAATAGTACCAAACTTGAAGTTCTTGTTGGTATTCCACCAACACTTTGTAAGCTGTCTCTTCATGCATACAAGCATGGTGGTACTCTAGTAAAAAATAGTTTCCTTTGAACACTGAAGAACACAATGCATATGTGCACGTGAGGCCTGATGAAATGCCACCGATCCAGTGATATTTTTGATTAGAAGTAGGATCAATTGTAAAGAGAGGCTGGTGATCTTGGGGAACAGAACTTGAAAACCTACTTTTTCAGTGTTATCCTTGTAGTACATCCTGATGTAATCCTCAATGTTGAAATACCTTGGAGGAAAAGTCCTCAAGTTGACTGGTTCCCCTCTTCTTGAGAGGTCAGCCAGAAAGTATATATCCTATATGGTTAGGGTCAGTGATTGACCCTCCAACATAAATTACTCTGCATCATGATGCCAACACTCCACAAGAGAATTGAGAATCCTCGATTGTGCCCTCATAAATGGACACTGGAAGAACTTCCATAATCCGCACTGTTTTAGTGCAGCAATGGCCACAGGGTCCTCCTCGACCAAAATGTGAAGCTCCTCATGATCTCTCTCCCTCTAGTGAACGTACATCGTGTCACATGACAAAAGTGGAGAGGAGTGAATTCTTTCTTTTTTTATTTTTTCAATGTAAAGGAGGGTATACATGCGTTGTTTACTACACAGTCGCGTATGTACGTGTGATGTTTATTATTCTACCCGAGTACATGCACGGTCTGGCCTTGGAAAACCTGTGTACACACACGGCCAACCTTTTTAAAAGAGTGCACCCCTCCCGAACTAAAAATTAAACTACAAAGGAGGAATTGAAATGAAAGCATAGGTATTTTGTACTTACTTGGTCCAAACAGAAGGTCATTTCATCCATTGTAGTTCCCAAAATCCACTCTTTTAATGAAGAGGTTTTTTGACCTTTAGGTTAATTTCCAATTTGCAATGGTAAAATGAGCTTTCCACCTCTATTTATAGACGTTTTTGGCCGTTTTTTCCCTTTTTGGTCCTCTTTGTCATTTTTCCTGGCTTGGTGGTTACTCAAATTCACATTTGAGCTTTCTATTGGTCGTTCCGGTACTTTTCTCCTTTCGGTTTGGTAAATTTTTGGGGATTGGTTACATTTTTGACATCCTTTGGTAAAAGTAATTTTTTGTAACTTTTGCATATAAGTTATGATTCCATTCCCACTTTTTACATCTCATTTTCTTTTCCACTTTTCCATAGGATCTGTTGATATTATGGTAGCTGCGGGAGGTATTTACCTCCACGTGTAAACCTGACAAGGATAGAATACTCCGGGAAGCAAGAAGAAACCCTAATGAGTTGGCTAATAACCCTATAAGACTTGTCAGCTCAAGAAGATAATTTATATTAGGTTATTAGCCTCCAAGAGAAGAAGTCGGCCAGAAATAATAATATATATTGAACAGACAGATACCTAGAATGAGAAGTTGGCCCAGATAGTTAGCCAAAATTAGTATAAATATAGGAGGCCAGTTCTCATTCTGGTAGGCAGTCTCAGAATTGTAGAGCAACAACTTGTGCACACTGCAGTGCCTAGTCTTGTGCGCAGGTTTGAGGAGAGCTGCCATTGTAGTTGGAAGATCACGTTTGGCTCAGACTATCTCTTGGCTAGGGTTTGGAACATCTAATCAACTCTTGTTGGTGCGCTATCCTTGGGGAAAGGTGCGCTACCCTTTGTTTGGATATCTAGCCTAGGGTTTTCTTCTGGAGCGATTCTCTATCAAGGTTAAGGTGCTAAGAGGGTGGATTTGGCCTATGGTTGAGTGACAATAGAGATATTGTCAATGGTAAAATGAGCACATCCATTACATTCTAACAGGTTATGGGCCCACACCTCCTTCATTCAATCTAACCACTGGAAGGAAACATAGTTGTAAGGATATTGAGCTCTTTGAAGAACTGTCGCTAGGGTTTCTAGCAGGAGCAGTCACCATAGCACTTCCGTTGGGGTTACTAGAAGGTGCAGTTGTAGAAACCCTAATCCTCTCATTGAGGCACCTTAAGTGAAGGGATTGACCTAATATTCAGATAGATCAGTGCGCCCTAGCCTAGCGCATCTCCTGGTACTCATAGAAAGCCTAGATGTGAAGTTTGAGTTTTCTTTGGTCAGATCTAGGGTTGACCAAGTCCAAGCAGCCAAGACTTACTCTATGAAGTCAGAAAACAGGTTATATGGAGCTTCTAACTTCAGAGCGTGGAAGACAAGGATTGACCTCATCCTTGCCAAGAATAAAGTGCTGGATATCATGAAAGGAAAGATCGTGAAGCCAGAGTTTGAAGAAAGAAAAGAGAAGGAATCGCATAATGTTGTAGCTATGGAGAAGTTCAAAGATGGTGACATCAATTCCATGAGTATCATAGTGGATTCCATAAAATACCACTTAATACCCTACATCTCCCACCTTGACTCATCGAAGAAGATGTACGATGCCCTAACAAACCTCTTCTCAGTCAGAAACATTAGACAAGTAATAAGTCTAAAGAATGAGCTCCGTAACATGAAGATGAATGATGATGATAGCATAACATCATAATTTATGAGGATATCCTAGTTAAGAGATCAACTACAAGCTATTGAAGAGATCATTTCAGAGGAGGAATTGGTAAACATAGTACTCAATGGTCTTCCCAAGACATAGGATGCATTTTCTGCAAACATGAACACAAGGAAGGAGTATCCTACATTTGAAGAACTTTGGACTTGCTGTGCTCAAGAAGAATCACGGATCGATGCAAAAGATAAACTCTAAAATAGGTACGATGATCAAGCCTTCACAACAAGATTCAAGAATTTCAGGAACAAAAGTAAGTTTGGTTCAAGGAAGAAGCCAAATCAAGAGAAAGATATTTCAAAAGTACAATGCTTCAACTGTCGAAAGTATGGTCACTACAAGAATCATTGTCCCGAGCTAAAGAAAAGGAAGGGGACACACAAAGCATTAGTTGCTGAAGAAAAGGAACCTACAAATAAGACCAAGCATGATGAAATAGATTTCTTCTTCTGAAGGTAACAATACTCTTCTTGGTTCTTGTACATATCTTGTTTGCATCGTCTCTGTTCATATCTTGTATATCTATCTCTTGGAAGATAATGTGTTCCAAGAAGAACCATACCTATGGAAAAACAACAAAATAAGGCTTGATATTATTATACAAGTTAGATCATACAAATCATGTGGAAGCTATTACAAGATAATCCAAAATTAGAATCAATCTTAAAGAGACTTAGAAGAAGCAAAGACAGAAAGAAGTTAGAAATCAAGACAAAATTGGAGAAAGACTTATGATGTTTTGTAGAAGACAATAAGGATGCAGACAGAAGCATGGACTCTGTTAGATGGAGGGAGCATATTATATGCACTCATACATGAAGCAAGGATTAGGAGGGAGCTAATTCTATGATCCATTGAATATGATGAAGTATATATCCATGGTAGCATCCATGAAGACAATACATGTTCAGTTCAACCGCAGAAGAAGACTTCTTTGAAGAGAAGCTTTAAAATATCCCTGGTTCTCTATCCACATCCGTGATCCTATGATGAAAGAAAGAAATGGAATCTTTAGGGCATGGAATCAACTCCATGGACCCAATAGCTAAAGAAAAACATTAGAAAGAACATGAAGATTCCAAGAGAGAAAGAGAATCCATAACAACCAGTAATTGTATTAAGAATCAAAAGATTACCAACCTGATATGAACTCACTAAGAACAAACAACTGAAATTTGTGTTGAAGAACAATGTATATATGCAAGAATCACAAGATCCAAAACTAGGGGTTCTCCTAGATGGAGGGAGAAGACTATGATGACTACTCGTTCCGATAAACTAGACATACCTCTACATAAGTCGTTATATCATCTATGGGTTGGAGTTCTACATTAGATGAATGCAAAGAATGTTCTCCAGAGAAATTTAATAAAGAGCGTATGAAGAGCAACCTCAAGACTTTGAGGCATACCAGAAAGAGACCCTTGTATGCAGATAGAAGAAGATGACTTCCAGTGCACCTCAGAAGCGTGGTGAAGATTCTCTATAACATAGATATTATATCAGAATGATTACTTAGAAGATCAAGATGATAGATTTCCAATCCATGACAAAGATCTCATGATGACAGAAGAAGTGCCACATGGATATGTTCCAGTTTTCCAAACAATGATATACTTTATTGATCATAACTACATGAAGCCTTCAAAGAAGACCAGTCTTCCAGACCAAAGAACATTTGAAATAAAGAATTTCATTATCTGTGATGAAGTCTAGAAATGAGAAAGTGGTTCTCCAATACATATCTCCACAGATGAGTAGATAAGCAGACATTTTGATGAAACTTTTGTTCAAGATGAAAGAGTTTGCATACTCAAGCTAAAGCTCATGGAGATGAATTCCTTATTGAAAAAGGAAGATATGACTCCCAGGTTGGGAGGGAGCACTGATGTATTATTGATTGATGGACAATCATTTTTCAGTTCAAAGAAATGGTCCAAGATGAGAAGTTTCCTTTCTAGTTCAGAAAGTGGACTGAGATTTCTGATGGACAACAATTTCTCATTGTGGATAACATGGGAAATGGTCCAGGTTGCTGATGTATCATAGAAAATGACTTCCCATTGTGGTTAACATGGGGAGTGGTCTAGGGCAGTCTCTCTTCTTGAGGGTTAATCAATAAGACTAGCCCGCCTTGCCGGACAATGATTTCTCATTGTGGTTAACATGAGGAATGGTCTGTTTTGGAGGTTGGTACATGAAAATATTTTCCTCTTGTGGTTAACAGAGGAAATTGTCTGGACAATCATTCCTTAGGGTTTATACATTCTCTCCAAGGTGCACTTTTATTAGTGTAGGAGGAATGGTCCAGGGTGGGGAATGGTCCAGGATCAACAATTAGGGACAAACATTCCTTAGGGTTTATACATTCTCTCAAGGGTGAACTTTGATTAGTGTAGGAAGAATGGCCCAGAGTGGGGAATGGTCCAGGTTCATAAGATAGGACAATTATTCTCCCTTTATTGAGAAGAATAGTCCATATATCTCATTGTTCTACTCCGAGGGAAGATATTCTTTCAGATCTCAGAGATGCGAGTGAAATATTGGACCAAATGATTCAATTTATATCATAACATTGTTTATGTGCAGGTTGATATCAGATGATTGTTATGAAGACTATATGACAATAGATGTATACTACTGTGGTGAATGTGTTCCGCTGTTCGTGACTATACATTGTTGATCAAGTACTTGTGTGTTACTTGGTGTGGTAGTGTACCATCGGATTGTAGTTATGTACTACTATGGATAGACACATTTGTGTTCTATTTTGTTTCGATTTCCTTGAATACTATCAATAGTATTGGAAATGATTATTAGTTAGATGGATAATCAAAGGATAGAGATTTCCAAGACGAAAAACGGTTCAGAGAATTTACTCTTCTAGATTAGAAGAATGGCTCTTGTATCGCTATGTGGAGTGAGAATCATGTCTGATTATTCATATAGAGTATGGTTTCGAGAGATGATGCAGCTGATGACATTGATGATGATGACGGTGCTCATGATCTAGTCATAATCTAGTCTATACAACTATGTTGATGCTACTGGGTGAATGGTATGTTTTTGTGCTCAAGACCATTACTTGTAATACCTCCCTAGTTAGGAGGGAGTGTTGATATTATGGTAGCTATGGGAGGTATTTACCTCCATGTGTAAACTTGACGAGGATAGAATACTCTGGGAAGCAAGAAGAAACCCTAATGAGTTGGCTAATAACCCTAGAAGACTTGTCGGCTCAAGAAGATAATTTATATTAGGTTATTAGCCTCCAAGAGAAGAAG
>ML778329.1:366314-381986 GCA_009831015.1 Picea engelmannii
GGCACATGGTTTTTGCCGATGGTTTTCTATTTCCGGTTAAGGAATTAGGGTTTTGGACTAATCCAGGTCATTGGGTTAGGGTTTTGGATGCTGCTGGCTCCTATATGTATATTGTATTGTAAACAATGTAACACAATGTGTATTAATACAATATATGCTGGTTTTCTCGGTTTGGGTTTCCAGGTGAAAAATCTCTGTGTAATGTTTGTATTTGCCATTGTATGTTTTTTGTTATTTCCTGAATATCAGTTTGCAGTAGATATTGTACAAGGTTAGAATTTACATCAAGTATCATTTTAACCCTTTTTCGGGCCCGAGGGACTAAATTTACGAAAAAGGAACCCCCACAGACTCCATAGTTAAGCTCTTTTCAGACTCCCTAAAATTGAAAAGATTTCTGAGTGACCTTATTCTTTCACACTCATTAAAATGGCCTAGAAGAACATTCTTGGTGGAGTCCATAGTTAAGCTTTTTTTAGACTCCTTAAAAATGAAAAAATGGCTAAGTGATCTTGTCTTTATCACACTCGTTAAAATGGTTTTGAATAGATGTCTTTTTGGTTCTAGTTTACCCATTTTTTGAATCGACTAGACTACCTTCGAAAAAGGTACCCCAATGGAGTCTCCTTTTACATTTTTTCAAACTCTCTAAATATGAAAAACCGCCAAGCTTACCTTCTCTGGGCTCCTTAAACTTACATTGAAGGACGTTACCATTGTGTGTCTTATTAACCGCATTTTCATACCCGCGTATTTGGACTAATTCCGGCTCCATGTTGCTCTCAACTGAACCATCTGAAGCATGCCTTATATGCAAGCCCTGTAGCACTTTTCCTCTGTGTCTTGACACCTGTGGCCCCTGGAGGATTTTTCCCGAGTGTCCTTTTCTTGCATATGTCCCTTTTCCCTGAACATCCCTGTGTTCCATGTGCTTGGAACTAGTATGTTTTCAACACTCTATCCTCCTTTATAACATAACATACTTTTATTCTTTTTCCAAAATTATTGAAAAAGAAAAAAAAATCAAATATAGCCCAAAAAGAGGAAGGGAAAAGTATTTTCTTTATTGGCAGCATAATGAGTCGCCCTTGGATAAAGCACATCTGTCCGTTTATCTGTCAAACTCTAGGATTTAATATTACCTTAGGAAGTTGTTCTCTCTACATAGAGTTGTGTCCTCCTCCGTTTGGTTATTCTTCCAAACATATGGAGAGTTTGCGTTGTCTCCTTCTTCATAAACTTATGTTAATTCCATGTTGTCTGAGTTTCATCATTTGTCATGCTATCATCTAAGGGAATTTTTTACCAATCCAGAGTCAACCCCTCTGTAGTTTGTCTCTTTCCCTCATGCCCGACCATCCTGAACGTCCAATCAAGTCTTTGTTCGAAATCAATGAAGCCTTCAGTATGATCATCAAGATTCTCTAGTCCATGACTGATGAGCCATCGAAGACCTCTAGGTAGTGAATTCGTACACTCATATTACACTCCTACCCAAGTTTTGAATATTTTTAAGTTTTTTCTCGAGCTCTGAAGACATCATCTCCAACCATCAGGCCTTATCAGCTTCTAGAAGATGGATACTCTACACGTATATCTTTTTTATTTTGCGATGTAGCTCCGCTGCGTATTTCTTGTGGCTACACTTTATATAGTTATATGACATGGATCTATAGTGTATTTGATTGGTAGCCATGATTTTATTTTATCCCGAGCATGGGTATGCCCACCTTGGTGAGACAATTGTTATTTTTGCAGATGGCACCTCTCGATTTCTGGTCCCTGGGCTCACTTGTTTGGCACATCGTTGAAGATTGTTAATGTATTTTGGCCATCAGATGCTATTCTGACCTCACACATTAGGGGGCATCTGTTATAACCATAATTTGCACCAGACATGTTTACCTAGCATTAGGCCATCTCAGATTCCTTCTCTGCCAAAACACTGTTGAACAACTCTTCTTAAGAACCTCTTTTATAAAGGCCCACGCACCCTTCTCCATTACTACACATGTGTACATTCTAGTTGATCCAAAACAACCCATGTGTACCTACAAAATCATGGAAAAAGGAAAGTTGCTGACAGAACACACAACTTTGGGTAAGTTAACTAAACCTTTAGGCCATGCATGGCCGAGGGTTCGACCAAATACCTAGCTTCTTCTAGCCTATAAAAGAAGGGTTAGGGGTCCCATTTGGAAGAGGAGAATCATATTAAAGAAACAATACCCGATTGCACATTCCCTTTGTCCCAACCTTTAGCCTTCCTTGTGCAAAGATAAATATAGAGAAAAGAAGTTTGAGGACATTTGAAGAGGAGCCCAGGACTAGGTTTCGTGGAGAAGTGGCTGACTTCACCATTATAAGTTGATTTGTTGAAGTTAATAATAAAGAAGTACTTTTCTTGTCCCACCATATGAGGTTTTCATGGTTTATTGCATACATATTGATTAAATCTCTAACCCATTAATCTATATATCAAATGCATGCATAGTTCTTTGTTTGTCTTGTGTGAATGTAGGTCAGCCTTGGGAGGAGAGCTGCAGTCAAAGAGAGATCAAGTGTGAAGAAGGATCGACATCAAACGCCCGAAATAAGGTATGCTCACTTGATCTTCTTAACTATGTATTTGCTTAAGAATAATGGGGATTATGTCCGGAACAATGGTAGAAAGTAGGAATATTTTGGTCTTTTTTGCATGCATGATAAAACCTTAAGTGCTAGTCCATAGAGGGATTTCCCACTCACAACACTCCTTATGCACGGATACTTTCCATAATGGATTTCCCACAACCCTATTGTAGTTCTATGGATCAGTAGATTGAACAATATAGCAATGCATGGGAATCATAGCTTCTGAAGCTGGAAATACATGAGAAGGCTCCTTATGCCGAGATCAAGTCCTCCTCAAATCCAATAGATTCCATGCAAGGTTGCCTATTTCTTGAAGTGTGGTCAGTGCCTTATTGGGCATCTGCTAAAGCTTCGACGCTGGCTTCTTATCTGGTTGTACTACCTGCTTATTTTCACGTACAAAATCTGAGCGTATGGAATCATCTTTGATGTCTAAAAATGATGGAAGCACAAGAGTATATGCATGTTGCACTCGAGGTGCATGAAAAGTACTCTCCTTATGTGGAAGTAGAATAGAGGAGTCATCGTCACAAAACTTAGTGACTTTATACAACCATGATTTGTGATCCACCTCACCAATCACAATGATGGAATTGTCATGCATGTCAATTATTGAAACTGAATCTGATGTAAATTCAACCTTTTTACCTTTTGAGTGATTTGTTAAAATGAGAGCAGATTCATAGAAAGATTTGGAACATGTAGAACATTCTCAAAACTGCCATTGTGGAGTTCCACTCTCCCTTCTCCTGCTACTGATACTGGAGTATCATCCACCATGAGAATAGGGGGTCTTGAGAATGGACTCAAAGAAGAGAAAAATTCCTCTTTCGCTGCCATATGATTGGATGTACTAGAATCTATAATCCATGAACTAGATGAGGAATTAATTGCAATAAGAGCATGATGATTACCTTTCTTAGGAGAAATATATTCTTCCTTCCACTTCTTGACTCCCTCTGGAATGAATTTTCCAAGGTTGTTCTGCTGAAGTGTATGTGCCATAAGATCAATTTGTTTCTTCATGCATGTGGATTCTTCATGATTCGGTTTATTGTGGTAAGTGTACTGCTTTCCCTTATTCTTCTTCTTGGAATCTGAAGAGTTTTGGAATCTAAAGAATCATTAAAGGGTTTGGAATATCCCTCCTTCCCTTTCTGTTTGGATGACCCTTTTCCATCATGCATGGTGAGTGCATGTGCTTTGGGATATTTCATGAGGCCCATCTATATGAGTGTTGTCTTCTCTTGTGTAAGAGACTCAATGAACTGAGCCAACATAGGCATTTTCCAATTTGTTCCAAAAACACATCTGCCAGAATGGAAATTGGATACATATACAACGTATTTAGGTCCTAGCTTTGCCAAGATTGTTAGAATAAGTTGTTTCTCTTGTGTAGCCTTATCAATACCAAGTTCACCCAAGCTCAATAGAAAAGATTTAAATTTAGTAAACAAATCTTGTATATTATCAAAACTTTTAGGGTCTAAGGTATTCTACCTCAAGCATATGACCTCACATCTCATCCTGCTTTCCAAAGAGTCTTTCCAAGGTGGTCCAGATCACGTTTGGAGTATTGCATGCAACAACATGAAACCATAAATCAATGGATATTAACTAAGTAAGTAGTCATGTGTCCTCATCCTTACAGTTCGCCCATCTCATCTTCTCAATCACCGATGTAGGTTCTATTTCTCTCACCATCATCAAATTATACAGTCCTTTCCTTCTGAGTTGGAATACTTCTCTCTCAATAAGAGGAAAATCTCTCTCAATTAATCACACTTGAATATCATTGAATATCTATTTTTTGTGAAACGTTATTTGAGTAGCTTCAGCCAGGGGGCATCGTTACATCATCGTAGCAGTAGAATACTTCACGAAGTGGGTCGAAGCTATGCCAATGTTTAGCAATGATGGAGAAACCGTGAATCTTTTCATCTTTAATCAAATAGTAGCAAGGTTTGGTATCCCGAAGGATATTGTAGCTAACCATGGAAGTCACTTATAAAATAAAATGATGACTGAATTAATGTCAAATCTCGGGTTCAAATAGGAACATTCATCACCCTACTACCTGCAAGAAAATTGTCAGGTTGAAGCTGTGAGTAAGTCTCTCAAGACTATTCTTTAGTGGATGATCAATTCTGCCAAGTCGAATTGGCATTTAATGTTGTATTCATCCTTTTGGGCCTATCAAATGTTTGTGAAGACTACCACTGGTTTTTCAACTTTTCAACTCGTATACGGGCTGGAAGCAGTCTTACCTTTTGAATGTTAGATTCGTTCATTAAAGTTGGCATTGGAATTACTATCGAACACTTCACCACTTGAGGAACTCCTTCTATATCTTGATCAACTTGATGAGTAGCATCGTGATGCAGCCTTATCCAATGAGGCTCATAAGAAATAAGTCAAGTGTCAGTATGATCGGTCCATTCATCCTCAGATTTTCTCTGAAGGTGATCCTGTCCCAGTCTATGATCAAGACAAAGATCACCTAGGGGCAAGCAAGTTCAAATCCATGTGGTTCAGACAGTTCATTGTGAAAGAGGTCCTAGAGAAGGGCACATAATATCTGGTTGATTTTGAGGAAAATGCTTTGGAGGAGCCTAGAAATGGGCTCTACCTTAAGAAGTACTACTCTTAGGTTGGTTACCTGGGGTGCTTCTTGTATATATGTATAGTCTCTTATACATTTTTGTCTCTTTTGTCTTGTGGATGTGTATTTATTTATTTCTTTTTTTTCACTGTGGAAAATGTCAAGTGAATCAAAGGTTTACTTTTAGGTTTGTAGACGATGCTAGCTGACACACATGGAGGCTTTCTTCCGCAGCTTGGGTGATTTTCACACCTGGAGGCCAGTTGCTATCTTTCAGAGGTATTTTTCTAGGAGATGCTACAAATAATGTTTCCGAGTACAATGTAGTGGTAGAATTTCTTCATGATGCTTTATCACATGGAATTTCTTGCCTTCGGGTGTACCTAGATGCTCAGTTGGTTGTGTCTTAGATAAATGGGGTTTACCGTGTTTATGATCCCACTCTACACGACCGATTCCTTAGGGTACTTCTCTTAGAAATATATTTTGATTACATTATGTATATCCATGTTCCTAGGAGATTTAATCATTTAACAGATACTCTAGATAATTGAGTTTTAGATTGGCATGTTGCTCACATATAAAAAGAAAAACACACACATACACATGTAAATACATTTGTAAAATATGTTATCCATTAAGCAAGAAATATATATATATATGTGTGTGTGTGTGTGTGTGTGTGTGTCCAAAAAATAGTGTTATGAGTACAAAAGTGGGAATGAAATCCTCAAAATTCATTGGTGTACATCGCTGGGCTTATGACCTCAAAAAATATATATAGTACAAAAGTTCCCTCAACACATCAATGGTCTGACACTATATAAGGATGAGGCCTATTGACCCTGCTATAATGAATGATGATGTTCGCAAGACACCAGAATAGTTGGAACCAAATCTGAGGCACCCCTCCTACATGTGGCTGCATAGCCAGGGGGAGATCCTCAATCTCGTCCATAGGAATGAAACGAGTGAGCGTAGTGAGGTTTCGCTCCACTGGTAGTAAGAATTTGTCATCCTCTCTGGATGGGGGTCCTCCCATAACTGTTGGTCCTCCTGCCACTGCTAGTCCTACCTATGGTAAAGGATGACACTGAGTCCTGGTGAAGTCTGTCGGTCGAATAGGCCCCACATCTGTACATAACAGATTCACAAGTCAGTAATCTACACACACATAAAAAGGATATATATGAAAATTAAAAAAATAATAAACTTTAAAATATATGTTACCTATCTTACCATGCTCCTCATTGGGAGGAAGAGGAATGTCTGGGTCTCTAATGAAGCTGATCCCTCCATAAGGGTAATCCTCGATCACCGGGATATGATGTGTCCACCAGTCAAAAAATTTGTCATAGAAATCCTCTATATTCCTCCCTCCACCCTGTCTAGGCAACAAAGCTGCCCACCTGCTCAGTACTGGGAAGGAGGCTACATGCCCCCCTACCATCTATCTGTGACTAAGAATAGAATAGTACCAAACTTGAAGTTCTTGTTGGTATTCCACCAACACTTTGTAAGCTGTCTCTTCATACATACAAGAATGGTGGTACTCTAGTAAAAAATAGTTTCCTCCAAACACTGAATATCACAATGCATATGTGCACGTGAGTCCTGATGAATTGCCACAGATCTAGTGATATTCCCAATTAGAAGTAGGATCAATCGTAAAGAGAGGCAGGTGATCTTGTGGATCAGAACTTGAAAAACTACTTTCTCAGTGCTATCCTCGTAGTACATCCTGATGTAATCCTCAATGTTGAAAGGCCTTGGAGGAAAACTCCTCAAGTTGATAGGTTCCCCTCTTCTCGAGAGGTCAGTCAGAAAGTATATATCCTATATGGTTGGGGTCAGTGATTGACCCTCCAACATAAATTACTTCGCATCAGGATGCCAATACTCCATAAGAGCATTGAGAAATCTCGGTTGTGCCCTCATAAATGGACACTAGAAAAACTTCCATAATCCGTACTATTTTAGTGCAGTGATGGCCACAGGGTCCTCATCGACCAAGATGTCAAGCTCCTCATGCTCTCTCTCCCTCCAGTGAAAATACATCCTGTCACATGAAAAAAGTGGAGAGGAGTTAATGCTTTCTTTTTATTTTTGTTTTTTCAATGTAAAGGAGGGTATACATGCGTTGTTTACTACACAGTTGCATATGCACACGTGCTATTTATTAGTCTACTCAAGTAGATACACAGTCTGGACTTGGACAACTTGTGTACACACAGGGCTGCCCTTTTTATAGGAGTGCACCCCTCCCAAACTAAAAAATAAACTACAAAGGAGGAATTGAAACGCAAGCATAGGTATTTTTTACTTGGTCCAAACAGAAGGTCGTTTCGTCCATTGTAGCTCCCAAAATCCACTCTTTTAATGAAGGGTTTTTTTGACCTTTTGGTTAATTTCCAATTTGCAATGGTAAAATGAGTTGTCCACCTCTACTTATAGACTTTTTTGGCCCTTTTTTTTCTTTTCGGTCCTCTTTTTCATTTTTCTCGTCTTGGTGGTTACTCAAATTCACATCTGAGTTTTCTATTGGTCGTTCTGGTACTTTTCTCCTTTCGGTTTGGTAATTTTTTAGGGATTGGTTACATATTTGACATCCTTTGGTAAAAGTCATTTTTTCCAACTTTTGCATATAAGTTATGATTTCATTCCCACTTTTTACATCTCGTTTTCTTTTCCACTTTTCCATAGGATCGACCAAAGTGTGACATGAAACCTCCTATGCTTCTTTAGAAACGTCATAATTAGGTGGTAGAGGCTACCTTTACATGGATGCCCCAAGTAGATCCTTTGCTTCTTTTTTGGCGTCCATGTTGCCAGGTGTGACTATAGGATTGGGAGTCCTTGTTAGTCCTATCATGATTACATAATGAAGCCTCGTTATTTTGTTCAACATCATCCTAGGCCTTACCCTCGGGAATCCCTAATGAGAACACTTTGTTTTCTTTCAATATCGCTTTAAAATTCGAAAGTAACATCCAACGAGACTGTATTTATTATTTTCGATCTTGTCTAGATTACTTGAGAAAAGTAGCCCCCTGGATTCTTCTTTAAGCCCTTTTTAGACTCTTTAAAAATGAAAAGATTTCTGAGCGATCTTGTTTCCCTTCACGCTCGCCAAACTCAAATTTGAAGGCACATCTGTCCAACGGTAGTTTACCCCTTTTTCAGTCCGGATAGCTAATTTTATGAATAAAGGTATGCTCTAGGAACTTTGGTTCGCTAGAAGAATATTCTTAGGCATAATTTTAACCCTTTTTCGGGCATGAGGGACAAAATGTTTGAAAAAGGAACATTCTCCTTAGTTTTGGTTTATCACCTTTTTCGGGCCTTGGAGATTACTTACGAAAAAGGAACCCCCGTAGATTCCATAGTTAATCTCTTTTCAGACTCCCTAAAATTGAAAAGATCGTCGAGTGACCTTGTTCCTTCATGTTGATACTGAGAGGGGGGTGAATTAGTATCAAGTACAATTTAAAAAAAATTCAACTTATACTTCAACCAGATTATATATTCAATTATATCCAATGACCAATAAACAATAGTAGAAGATTTACGCCAATACACCACAATACACCACAATACACCACAATACACCATGCACAATATATGAGAAATAATCAATAGTTATTGTTCAAGGAAAGTAATGAATTCTAGGGGAAGCTACAACTTTCAAATATAAAGGGAGGGATAAACCTACAAAAGGAAGATACAATCCTCTAATATCAAGAGAGGGTTGACCTCTCTATCCTTGCTCATTAACAAACTTGTGTGTGTTGAAAAATGAATGTTTAATGAGATGTAATTATACCCTTTATGTCACTTCCTTTTAACATTAGGGTCAACCCGACACTTTCTTATTTTTTAATTCTTTTCTTTAATTGTATTCAGGGCTGACCTGTACTTCCTTCTTCAATTAACTTTGTCATCTTCAAAAATTCATTTCTCCTCAACCTTTGTCAGTGTTTCATTGAGACCTACACTGGAGATCTAGCTAAAGGATGCACAAACAAATCTTATCAAGAAAAGGAAGATAGATACAATATGGAAGAATGAGAAAATATATTCACACTACCCCAACGAGTTGATGATTGATACATAGATCATGTTCAATATGATACAATAAATGAGTGGAATGCACTCATATATAGGGAAAAACATTCCATAATTATGAAAAGAAATCAGGCAGTTATCTTTCCTTAGGAATGCATGCATGCATAATAGTGATGGTAAAAATAAAAAGTCTAAAATGTAACTAGTCAGTTAACTCCCATTGAACTAGTGTGTCGAAAATAGAAATTTCTCCAACACCCCCCTAAACATCATTATGGAGTAAAAAATGAGTCTTGGCTACTAGGCCATTTTAGGTACTCATGTACAATGCAACTAATGCACATTGAAAAAAAGAGGAAAGAGGGAAAACCACATGGGAACAACCCCCCCCTCAAAATATAATGTATCAAAAGAAGAAAATGGCAGTTGCTAGGCAACTATGTTCTTCACTACAAGATGATCTTGCAAAGTCTGAAACTTCTTCTCACTAAAAGTCTTCATGAATATGTAGAAATGGATCTAATGAAGTCCTTTGGAAACCTATCTATCCTTGTACCTCTTGATCCTGTGGACCCATCTACACCTGAAAATATTCCTTTCTAGTGGAAGTGGAACCAGATTCCAAGTCTGTTTCTATAGGAGTGAGTCATACTCTTTATGCATGGCTACTTGCCATAATGGATTTCCCACAACCCTTTTGTAGTTCTGTGGATCAGTATATTGAACCATATAGCAATGCATGGGAATCGCAGGTTCTGAAGTTGAAAATACATGAGAAGGCTCCTTATGCTGAGATTGAGTCCTCCTCGAATTCAATGGATTCCATGTAAGGTTGCATGTTTCCTGAAGTGTGGTCTGTCCCTTATTGGGCATCTGCTGAAGCTTCGAAGATGGCTTCTTATCTTGATGTACTACCTGGTTATTTCCATGTACAAAATCCGAGCGTATAGAATCATCTCTGATGTCTAAAAATGATGGAAGCACAAGAGTATATGCATGTTGCACTAGAGGTGCATGAAAACTACTCTCCTTATGTGTAAGTATAATAGAGGAGTCATCGTCACAAAACTTAGTGAATTTATACAACCTTGATTTGTGATCCACCTCACCAATTGCAATGATAGAATTCTCATGCATGTCAATTACTGAAACTGAATCTGATGTAAATTCAACCTTTTTACCTTATGAGTGATTTGATAAACTGAGAGTAGATTAATAGAAGTCTTTGGAACATGTAGAACCTTCTCAAAAATGCCATTGTGGAGTTCCACTCTCCCTTCTCCTACTACTACTACTAGAGTATCATCCCCCATGAGAATATGGGGTCTTGAGCATGGACTCAAAGAAGATAAAACTTCCTCTTTCGCTACCATATGATGGGATGAACTAGAATCTATAATCCATGAATCAGATGATAAATTAATTTCAACAAGAGCATGATGATTACCTTTCTTAGGAGCAAGATCTTATTCCTTCCACTTCTTGACTCCCTCTGGAATTAATTTTCCAAGGTTGTTTTGCTGAAGTGTATGTTCCATAAGATCAATCTGTTTCTTCATGCACGTGGATTCTTCATGATTCGGTTTATTGCAGTAAGTGCACTGCTTTCCCTTATTCTTCTTCTTGGAATATGAAGAGTTTTGGAACCTGAAGAATCATTAAAGGGTTTGGGATATCCCTCCTTCCCGTTCTGTTTGGATGACCCTTTTCCATCATGCATGGTGGGTGCATGTGCTTTGGGATATTTCATTAGGCCCATCTGTATGAGTGTTGTATTCTCTTGTGTAAGAGACTCAATGAACTGAGCCAACATAGGCATTTTCTAATTTTTTCCAAAAACACATCTGCCAGAATGGAAATTGGAGACATATACAACGTATTCTAGTCCTAGCTTGGCCAAGATTGTTAGAATAAGTTATTTATCTTGTGTAGACTTATCAATACCACATTCACCCAAGATCAATAGAAAATATTTTAATTGAGTAAACAAATCTTGTAAATTATCAAAATTTTTAGGGTTTAAGGTATTCAACTCTACCTCAAGCATATGACCTCGCATCTCATCCTACTTTCCAAAGAGTCCTTCCAGGGTGGTCCAGATCTTGTTTGGAGTCTTGCATGCAACAACATGAAACCATAAATCAATGGATATTAACTAAATAAGTAGTCATGTGGCCTCATCCTTACGGTTCACCCATCTCATCTTCTCAATTGATGATGTAGGTTCTGTTTATGTCGCCATCGTCAAATTATACAGTCCTTTCCTTCTGAGTTGGAATACTGCCTTGGGATTCCAATCAAAATAATTGTACAGTGTGAGGGTTACCATCAAGTTTGACTGTATAATAGTTTTTCTTTCCATCTTTTCCACTGTTTCTAAGAACCCCTAAAAATTTACTCTCAATCTGCAAGTGAAAAATTAAGAAATCACAACAGAAATGACACTTTAAGTGAAATTTCATATCAATTTCAGGAGATGATCTTGCGACTTACTTTCTGAGCAAACAATGAGGAATCTTTCCAAACAATTTAAACCCCACTTCCAAAATGGGTCGATTTACTTTTAATCAGGTCGTTTCCTAAAAAACGTAATATTTTGGGAGAAATCACTGTAGAAAGGTGCGACCATAGATTTAGCTCGTCGAAACCCCGATTTTCCGTATTCTTTGGCTTGTCTGGCTTGCTTCAAGCAACATAGATCTGATACCATGTCAGTGTTTGATGGAAACTTGCACATGAGATCTAGCTAAAGAATGCACAAACAAAGCTTATCAAGAAAAGGAAGAGAGATACAATATGGAAGAATGAGAAAATATATTCACACTACTCCAATGAGTTGATGATTGATACATAGATCATGATCAATATGATACAATGAATGAGTTGAATACAATCATATATAGGGAAAAACATTCCATAATTAATAAAATAAATCATGCAGTTAGCTTTCCTTAGGAATGCATGCATGCATAATAGTGATGGTAAAAATAGAAAGTCTAAAATAAAACTAGTCAGTTAACTCCCACTCAAATAGTGTGTTGAAAATAGAAATTTCTCCAACAACCATGAGGATCCATGCGACGTGCCATATACCACTAGAAGATGCATGAATTATACTATCCATCCCTGGGTGTTGTAATTGCATGTGTAATTTCCTTCATGTCTATCTACTTTGATCAACTGTGGGGTCCAAAAGCCAATGGCTTGGGTTGACATCAATGACGACAACCAATCTTCCAACACTTCACACTCATTAAATTGGTCAAGAAGAACATCTACTGACATAAGTTTAACCCTTTTTCCATCGAGTAGATTATAGCAGAAAAAGGTATGCCTCGGGAGATTCGTCTCGCCGAGAGAGTTCTCCTCAGTTACTTTTATACCTTTTTGGGCTAAGGAGACTAAACTCAGAAAAATGCCATGTGTCCATAGCTAAGCCATTTTTAGACTCCTTAAAATTGAAAAGATAGCCGAGCGATCTTGTCTTTGTCACACTCATTAAAATGGTTTTGAAAAGATGTATTTTCAATGCAAGTTTAACCCTTTTTCGAATCGACTAGACTAACTCCGAAAAAGGTACTCCTTGGAGTCTTAATTTGTGTTTTTTAAGACTCTCTAAATGTGAAAAAACTACTGACCTTACCTTCTCTGGAATCGTAAAAATTTACATAGAAGGGGTCTCCCTGTGTTATGCTTAATTGCATTATGGGTTTCAACTTTGCTGACTTCATGTTGCTTTCAACCGAACCTTTGAAGCATTCCTTATATGTAATCCTTGCAAAACTTCTTGCCTCTATGACCTGACACCTTAATCCATGGAGGAATTTTTCCCTAGTTTCCTTATCCTACAAATGTCTCCTTACCCTAAGCATTAGTATGTTCCATGCGCTTGGAACCAATTTTCTTGTCACGACACTCCTTCTGTTGATTAAGGCTGGTTGTCATTGATGTCAACCCTCGAAGAAATCCTGGTAGCACAAAGGTTTGGGTAGTGGACCCAAGTTTTTTTGATGTAAAGATGACTCATTATTATTTTTTCATGGTTGATAAGAAGTACAAATGGATGAACTACAAAGTGGTCCCCTTATGGTGAAAGCCCTCACAGGAAGATGCTTTGCGGATTGAGTTATCCTAGAAGTATGGTTAGAGAACCCATGATTAATTGTGGAATAATGAGATGAAGGTCAGTGAACTTGTCAGTGAAAATATACTAGATGGATAGTGCTTGTCATTCCATTTCCGATGGTATGTGGAACGTCACATAACTCCTCACGGTTAGAGAGTTATGGCCATAGTAAGTGGAAGAACCCTAATGAGTCATATAGAAGTCCCCAAAAGTCAAGTGTTTGTAAAAGAAATTATTTAAATAATAAAGTGAATGGAGAACTCCCTAAAATAAGGAAAGTGTAATGCTACATGAAAGTATAAATAAGAGGAAAATCTCTTTCATTTAATCACACTTAAATATCATTGAATATCTATTTTTGTGAAAGGTTATTTGAGTAGGTATTATTGATAGAGAAAATTTGTAGTAGAAAAAGTGCGGCAGAAAAAGTGCGGTAGGAACGCTGCAACATAAAAAGTGTGGCAAAAAAAGTGTGATAGAAAAATCGTGACAGAAAAATCGTTGTAGAAAAAGTGTGGCATAAAAAGTGTGACAAAAAAATTGCGGCAGAAAAAGTGCAGTAGAAAAATCGCGATAGAAAAAGTGCGGCAGGAAAATCGCTACAGAAAAAGTGCGGCAGAAAAATCACAGCAGCACCATGGTTGGGGTCTATTTATGAGGGATATGGCACATCTTGTTTGAGGTATACTTTGTGAGCTAAGGTTTATCTCTTGAGATGGTATTGGATGTTCAGTATTTCTGCATATATCAGATTTGTTGAGGGATACAGTTGGTATTTGTTAAGAACCAAATATCAATATAGCATAGAAAAACCTCAGAAAAAGTACTCAACACCTTGAAAAAGAGATAATTTTAGATAATAAGCCTCTTTGAGGGGGAAACCTCCTTTTACCCCACTTAAATGTTCAAGTACAAGATTATTCAAAACGAAAATGTCTCCTTGGTATATATAGGAGACTAGGAGGTATAATTACAACTAATGGCCTAGAGACGACATAAATAAAATAACATTACTAATATAATATGCCCCAATTAAGGGGTAATGAGACAAGATTAGGGCTTAACATGCCCCTCCCATTGAGACAAGTGTTTTCTGCAACGATTGAGTAACTCTGGATTCTTCTGTATAAAAGACTCATCTTCCCAAGTGGAATCTTCAACCGGTAGTTTCCTCCATTTAATGAGATACTCTAAAATGGATCTATTCATCAGCTGGCGAATTCTTGTGTTAGTGATGGATTCAGGCTCCAATATGATTTTTCCTTCCTCGTCAAGTTCTGGAAATATAGTTTGAACTAGGATCTTGTCGCCTATAACCTTCTTTAAGCATGAAACATGGAAAACTGGGTGTACTCATGAAGATGTAGGCAACTCCAATTTGTATGCCATAGTACCAATCTTTTGCAACACCTTATAAGGGCCATAGTAATTTGGTGATAATTTATTATCCTTCTTGGCTTGCTCAAGGGACATCTATTTGTATGGTTGTAGTCTTAAAAATACCCAATTCCCTACTTCAAAACTTCTTTCACTACGATGTTGATCTGCTTGTTGTTTCATGCGATTCTGTGCCATGGTGAGGTTGTCCTTTAAGATTTGGAGAACTTGTTGTTGATTCTCGATGTGATCTTCCACTGCTTGAACCTTAGATTTTTCTTTTAGAGAAGAAGTGATGGAAGGAGGGTGGTATCCATAAAGTGCCATAAATGGTGTCATTTTTGTTACAATATGAAAGGAAGTGTTATACCACCATTCTACCAAGGGTAACCATTTGAACCATTGTGTTTGTTTATCAGAGACAAAGCAATGAAGGTAGCCTTCCAGACATTTTTTCACTATCTCGATTTTTCCATTAGATTGAGGATGATAGGATGAGCTATGAGACAATTGAGTACCCAAACAAGAAAATAATTCTGTCCAAAAATGTCCAGTGAAGATGGGATCTCTGTCACTTACAATAATCTTTGGGCTGCCATTTAGCTTTTGAACTGTCTCCATGAATGCAATGGCAACTGCACTAGCTTTGAAGGGATGAGAGAGTGCACAAAAGTGTGTGTACTTGGTCAGTCTATCAACAATCACCATGATGACACTCTTTCCTCCAGACTTTGGTAACCTTGTGATGAAATCCATGGAAACCTCCTCCCAGTGCTGACTTGGGATGGATAATGGTTGTAAAAGACCTGGGGTCTTAATTGTTTCCACCTTATTTTGTTGGAAAACCAAACATTCTGCCACAAACCTT
>ML778329.1:382036-393567 GCA_009831015.1 Picea engelmannii
GGTAACCTTGTGATGAAATCCATGGAAACCTCCTCCCAGTGCTGACTTGGGATGGATAATGGTTGTAAAAGACCTGGGGTCTTAATTGTTTCCACCTTATTTTGTTGGAAAACCAAACATTCTGCCACAAACCTTTGAACATTGGTTTTAAGGCCATCCCCCAAAAAATCCTTCTTGACTCTATGGTAGGTTTTCAAAAATCCCGAGTGCCCTCCTATTGGAGAGGTGTGCAATTCCAATAGTACCTTTTGTTTGAGTTGGTTGTTCTTACATAAATATAAGCGATCTTTGTACCATAGTGAATCATTTTTCCATGTAAATGTATTTGATGCACTGGAATCCTGCTGCAACCTTTAAATGAGAGTCCACACTTTTTCTTCATTCTTCCATTCATCCCTTGCTTCTATTATCCAATCGGGTTGGATGATCAAGATAGCACAGAGAAAGGCCTCAACATATTCATCCTTTCTTGAAAGTGCATCTGCCACAACATTTTGCTTCCCCTTTTTATAGAAGATTTCAAAATCATAAGCCAATATCTTGGTTACCCATTTTTGTTGTTTTTCTGAAGATAGTGTTTGTTCCAAGAAGTATTTAAGACTAGCATGATCTGTTTTGGCCTTGAAGTGCCTACCTATTAGGTAAGGACGCCATTTCTTCAATGCACATAGTATTGCCATCATTTCTTTCTCATAAATGGGTTTGTGTAAGTCCTTTCCCTTGAGTGGTCGACATTCAAAATCCATGGGCCTTCCTTCTTCCATTAGGACAACAAAAATTCCATTTCCCGAGGCATCACATTCCACAATAAAGGTTTTTGTGAAGTCTACAGTGGTCAAGATAGGATCTTTACACATCACCTCTTTAAGTTGTTCAAAAGCTTTAGTTGCCTCTGGAGTCCATAAAAATGCATCCTTCTTAGTTAGTGCCGTTAAAGGTGATGCTATTCTTCCATAGTTCCAAACAAACTTGTGGTAGTAACCTGTCAAACCCCAAAATCCTCTAAGATTCTTTAATGTTTTGGGAATCGACCAGTCCATCATGGACTTAATCTTGTTAGGGTCTACCTTGACACCTTAATGGGATACAATATAACCCAAATACTCTACCTCCTTTACTCCAAAGAAACATTTGGATGGTTTGGCATATAGCTGTTTCTCCTTTAGTAGTTGTAGCGCCTTGTCAACATGTCACACATGATCCTCCCAAGACTTGCTATAGATTAGTATATCATCAAAAAATACTAACACAAATTTTCGAAGGAAGGGATTGAAAATGAAATTCATCAACCCTTGGAATGTGGAAGGTGCATTTGTAAGGCCAAGAGGCATGACCAAAAATTCATAATGGCCTTCATGAGTTCGAAATGCTGTTTTTGGGATATCTTCTTCCTTCATTCTGATCTGATGATACCCTGAATGGAGATCCAATTTTGTGAAATATATTTCTCCATGTAGTTCATCTAACAATTCATCAATGATGGGAATGGGAAACTTATCTTTAATAGTGATCTTATTGAGCTCTCTATAATTTGGACACATACGCCATGAGCTATCTTTCTTTAATACCATTACCACTGGTGCAGAGTAAGAACTTTGGCTAGG
This sequence comes from Picea engelmannii, assembly GCA_009831015.1. Taxonomy (NCBI): domain Eukaryota; kingdom Viridiplantae; phylum Streptophyta; class Pinopsida; order Pinales; family Pinaceae; genus Picea; species Picea engelmannii. Next base: position 383,641 of record ML778329.1, read on the forward strand.
TCTAATAATGCCAGCCTTTAACATTTCTTCAACCATGCGCTCGATTTCACTCTTCTAGGTGTAAGGGTATCTGTATGGCCTGATGTTAGGAGGAACACTCCCAGAAATTAGGTGAATTTCATGATCATGATTTCGAGCGGGTGGAAGACCTTTGGGAATATCTTCAAATACTTTGGAATTATTATCAATGATCCTTTGGAGATATTGAGGAATAGATGGCTTAGATGTTTGAACCTCTAATGAGCATAATTGTCCAATAACGCCTTGATGCCCATTTTTTAATAAATTTTTCATGCCGTTAGAACTTATCACCTTACTAGGTTTCCCTGTGATACCTCTTAACTCAATTTCTTTTCCTTCCAATGAAAATTTCATGAAAAGTTCTTGAAAATTAAAAGCCACTGTTGAAGGAAAATCTCCCTGCGGACAGGTAGATCTCCTCAAAGAGATAGACTCTTAATTCTAAGACAGAAAGTGCTTATCATGGTCATTGACTTACTTTTAGGTCTACACAAACTAATGCATGAAGAGGAAGGAGGAAAGATGTACCTTTTACCGGTGTTTGTCCCTGCACGCTCCGAGTTGAACTCCAATCTTGAGCTCCTTGATAAGCCCTATAGACAAACAAAGTACAACCACTTCCTATTCTATTGATATTAGTTCGAAGCAGACCTATCTACTTAGAGACAAATTCATGTAATGTCAAACACAAATTAGAAAGAAACAGGCCAAGCATATTACATTAATGAGGACAAAACATTACTTATAGCCATAGATGGAATGTAGCAGTTTCATCAAGTTCTCCTTGCCTAACCCTTGCTCAAAAGCTCCACGATCAGAATGACGATAGCTTCACTAATTAGCTTCCACTTCACTGTGTGTTTCCTATGAGATCATAGGTTTCATTATTCTCATCCCTTCTCCAAATATCACTTATGAGATCATAAGTTTGGTATGATTCTCTATCCAGATCCCCTTTTCACCATGAGAAAGCCTGCTTATATAGCCTTGGAGAGGCCCAACTACTTGAGATATCTTTGGAGTAGGTTGAGGATTTTCCTCCTTGATTTAGGGATCTTCACTAAGATCATGGCTGGACTAGGGATTCAAATCCAACTTCCTTCCAATATTGAAAGATCTTTCCCCCATTCATCTCAACAAATCAACTGCTGCCCAGAATAGGTAGCGCTCCCTCAAAAGGGCCATCAGAGTGTTATAACACTCCCAAGTAGGATTTAGAGGGGTGCCAACACTCCTGAGAGTAGGAGCGCTCCTTCAAAAGGGCTGATAAAGTGTTATAACACTCCTAGATAGTGTAAGGGGGAGCACCAACACTCTTGAGAGAGGTATAGGGGAGCACTCTCCTCCAAAAACTCAGTTTTTTGGGTTCTTTCAGATGGCAAGAGGTTCGTAAGCCCAATTAACCATTCCTCCTCTTCCAAATCAAGTGTTTTATGTGTGTCAAGTGTCCTTCTCATGTCATTATAGGCATGACATAGGCATCATGGAAATATGCTTTCCTTGACACTTGCGACACTTGTGAGCAAAATGTGACACTTGCGACACTTGTAATGACGACACTTGTGACACTATCGAAGTGAGTAATTTTGATGTGTAACAACCATTGTTCCTAATGATTGTAACCATTGGATTCCTAGTACAACATCTGCACCACCCATGGGTATAACAATCATTGGACTATTCATTACATATTCTCCCATAGTAAGATTGATCTTATTGCATTTTCCTGAGAAATTGATAGTTCCTCCATTTGCAATCATTACTTGAAACTCTGGCACTGGATATACAAAGAAATTGAGATCTTTGGCTAATTTATAGTGAATGAAACTATGAGTATTGCCAGAATCAATTAGGACTATTACCTTTTTCTTTTTGATGTATCCTTCGATCTTGAGGGTTTGAGGAGTGCTAATTCTAGCTAATGCATTACACGATATTGTGGGAGTCAACTCTTCAGATGAAATTGCTTCTACCTTTTCATCTTGATATGGTTCTTGTTCTTGTTCCTCTTCCTCTTCACAATCTATGTAGAATAATTTCTTCTCACCACACTTATGTCCCTTACTGTACTTGCTGTCACAATTAAAGCATAAATATTTTGCTTTTCTTTCCTCCAATTGTTGAGGTGTCAACCTTTTAGGTTGAGGTGTTTTAGAAGAAGGAGCATTGTTCTCTCTATAGATGTTAGGATTGGTCCTTCTAGTAGCCATAGCCATATTTTTACTTTCAACATTTCTTTCCACCTTAAATGCATTCTCCAATGATTTGAGTTCCCAAAGGAGAACCTCATGTTGAATGTGATCCTTTAATGTTCCTATGAATACATCAATCAAGTTCTCATCTGGAATATTGGTTACCTTTATATTCAATCCTTGGAAGTTCTCAATGTGCTCGGTAACTGAACCCTTTTGCTTGATATTTATCAATTGGCTAAAGAAGGTATTGCTCCTTGTATCCTCATAGTGTGCTATTATTTATGCCATGAAAATTGTCCAAGTAACGAGTGATTTGCGAGAAAAAATCCATCGATACCATACAAATTGATTAGGTTCTAAATATAAAGAAGAAATTCGTACCTTTTGTGTATGTGGCACAGTATGGAGATCAAAGAATTGCTCCATCTGAAATATCCATGTGATTGGGTCCTTGCCATCAAACTTCATCATATCAATCTTAGGAACGTGGTTGGTCTTCAAACCAAAGTTGGAGTTTCTCCATTCTTGATTCACCTTCTTTGTGTCCTCATCATGAATTTCATGGGATGCATTTTCACTTTTAGGTGTCTTCTCTGTTACAAAATTTTTCAATACTTCCATGATCTCCCCTTTTAAACCATCCATCTTAGTGTCCAACATAGTTTCCATTGAATCCATCTTCTTTTGTAGTTCATTTATGTCCCTACGCATTTCTTCACCTTCATCAAGAGTCCAAGTAGGATTTTCTGGAGGCTTATTTGGTGTATAAGTTCCCTTTTTTGGTGGCATGTTGGCCAAGTATCATTTTTGAACCTTGATTTTGAGGTGGTTCTGCTAGACAATATTTTTTTCTGTTGTATCTCCCAAATTTCATCCCTTCTAGCTATGAAAAATTCTTTTATGTATTTCTATGATATTTCTTCTCTGCAATGCCATAGGTCTAATCAAATTTGGATGTGCCAAGTGGAATTTACGGTAACTTCCCCACAACTTGTCGAGTTTTGGCCTTTCCAAGAGATCTCACTTGTATAGCATGCCCCGCACAAAATAATTGACATAAAATTATGAAACTCACACCATACATACTACAGAATGTCCATGATCCAATGAAACCATTCCCACTCAATTTGGATACTCTAGGAAGAAGTTATGATTGTTTTACCTAGAACACCTTCTTGAGACTAGTCAAATACCCTATCTTACACAGGGTGTATCTACAAATTTAAGATGACCCAGAAGATGGAATTTTTACCACAGATACCTTACTAATTTCTGTAAATCCTCTGGATTTCAGGGTTTGAAACATTACAAAAAAGTTTTTATAGAGAAAATTCCGCAATGACTCAGTTCAGGATGATTCCAGAACCCTATCTTATACATGCTTTATCTCCAAAATTATAAGGCCTCAAGAGCTGAATTTTGAACCCAAAGTACCTTGATATATCTACTAAGTATCCTCTAAGACGTTCCTTTTGAAATGTTGTAGACAAAAAGTTACAACGAAAATGTCAAGGTGTCTCAGATGTAGCAGCAAAACCCCAAGACTTTGAGCTCTGATACCAAATGTTAAGAACCAAATATCAATATAGCATAGAAAAACCTCAGAAAAAGTACTCAACGCCTTGAAAAAGAGATAATTTCAGATAATAAGCCTCTTCGAGGGGGAAACCTCCTTTTACCCCACTTAAATGTTCAGGTACAAGATGATTTAAAATGAAAATGTCTCCCTGGTATATATAGGAGACTAGGAGGTATAATTACAACTAATGGCCTAAAGCCGACATAAATAAAATAACATTACTAATATAATATGCCCCAAGTAAGGGATAATGAGCCAATATTAGGGCTTACCAGTATTTTTTTGTTGGTATTTGGCATATGGGTATTGGTATGTTGGCATACTTACAGACAGAAGGCAACGTGTGTGTGTTTGTCATTGATGGCACAGATCAACACGATTACTAGCGCAACGATAATGGCATGGAAATGGAAATATCAACAGTGAAGAGAAATGATGATTGTTGGATCCCATTTAGAATTCCCGATGACCGTTAGATATAAATTTAGATAAGAGGACCGCGCAGTAGAAGAGAACAGATCTCAGGCGTCAGATATGAGCCTAAAGTCCGTTCGTCATTGGATCTAGAAGAAGGAGCATGATATTTACGTGAAAGATGAAACAGGCTTACAAAGTCCCTAAATAAAGAGGACCGTCCATCTTCAAGAAGGACACGTGGCAAGCGAATAGAATTTCGTTGACTTACACATTGGAGGAGTCAATGGAGCATGGTGTGGGAACTCACGATATGCGATATCCCAAAATGATCTGGGCCATTGGATCAAGGATTGATATGAACCCTTGGATAGAGGGTTGTGGACCATTGGATGCATACTATACATGGTGAGAGGTCATATTTTCGTTGACTGGAAAGTCAAAGGAAGGAGGAGCTCTATCCTTTGAAATTGTGAAACACGAAACCGCGATTCGATCTGAATCGTTGATCAAGGGAGAGTGTGGACCATTGATATAGCTCCATTTCAAAGTTTCAGATACCAGGTGTTGGAGGAGTCAAGGATACTCACGAAAAAATTGTGAAGAGCCTTTTTGGCGCAACTTGTGGTCACCATCGATGGTCACGTGAGGGGAAGAAGCTAGCAGTTCTAAGCTCCATTTTGGAGTTTCGACGATCGCGACTTGGAGTGTTGAGAGCCTTCATCATAGTAATGTCGAAATGTGAAATCACAAAATTTTAATTCTGTTTAGCGCTCAGTCACAACCAGTGGGCATATGATATAAACGTGAAATCCCATGGATTTCATCCAACTATGCTGGTTAATTAGGAATCTGATCGAAGGGCTACTGTTTCTCTTCACGATTAATTGTTTAGTTATGATTCAGTTAGCAGAATTGAATCATGGTTCTTGGACAATTGGCGATTTAGTTGCTGTGGTGTTTTTTTCCTAGGAGATTCGAGGTGTAACTGAAGGGGTTGGAGAAAATAAAAGATATATGTAGTGACTGTGTGGGGTTGGATGTGCTCATGGAAAAATGAGGTAAACTGGGAGAAAGGAAAATTGTAGAATGCACAGTGTGAGATAAAACTCGGAAATGACAAACAGAAGATGAACAAAACAGAAAAAGGTGAAGAGAACAGAATGAGAAGATATCAAAGAGCATGAGAAGAATAGAGAAAGAATAGATAGAAAGAGACAACAAGTCAAGCCAAGTATGAACAGAGTAGAAGAATAGTGAAGCAGAGAAGATTTGCAGAACAGAGAAGAAGTGGTAAGTATTTTTGGTTATTCAATCATTTATGTACACTAAGGGAGGTAGGGTGGTGCTAGGGAGGATTTTTCTCCTCTGATATTCAAGTTGGTGCTTGAATATTGGAAGTTGTATCTTCCATCTAGTTGTAGCTAGAAATAGGGTGGCAAGGTGGTGCTAGGGAAAACACAAAATTTTTCTGTATGCAAGTTGGTTCTCGTATAAGCCCAGTTGGTGCTAGAACAATCAAGGAGTTGATGCTTCCTTCTAGTGGGTTCTAGATAATTAAGAGGTTTGGTGCTCTCAACAATTTGGATCTTGAAAAATAGAGGTAGTAGCCTCAATTTGAGTTGGTTCTCAAAGATAGATGATGTACAGAACTTAAAAGATTGCCTTTCATTCAAAGAAGAATAGGTTTTCTCCCTTTATGGGTTTCCTTGTGAAAAACTGTCTCTGTGTATATCTTATGTGTGATTGATGTTCTTTATTTATGTTGTTCATATATTGTATAATATTGATGATCACTTGGAAGAGATTAAAAATTATTTGAATAAGTCATATATCATTTAAGCTCAGTAACAATTGATTCACCCCCCCTCTCAATTGTCTTAGTAATTTCAACATGGTTGTGATATGTTGTTGAAGTTGTTGGTTTAGCTTGAGGCTACATAACAGTGAGGTTGTGGCACATGGTTTTATGTAAGGGTTTATGGTATTTGGTTTATGGATAGAGTGATGAATTGTTAGATAAATTTTGATGGTTATATTGGTGTATGTCTTTGGTATATGGTTGAGGTACATGTTGGGTACATGGTTGAGACAAGTAGTTGATGAGTTGGCACATACACAAGGTGTATAGTTGATTATTTTGCACATAAAGTAGGTGTATAGTTGATTATGTTGGTACAACTTGATGAGTCAAGGTTGATGCATGGTACATGTTGGTTCAGGATGATTGGTATAGGTTGTTACAGGTTGATAGTGACAGGTTGAAAATGGCAGTGGTTGATTTAGTGATAGTGACAGGTTGTCTACATTTGGCATTTATATTTCAGGGCGATTGTGTTGGATCATGTTGTCATTGATGCCAATGGTTTGATTATTTGGGAGATTGTTGGATCATATGTCATTGATGTAAATGGTTTGATTGGTTGATGTCAAGTAATTGATTGATTGATGATTGATGAACAATGTATATGTATTGTCCTTGATGAGAATGACAGATGTCAAAGTGGAAACCAATTGATAAAGATGGATCATTGATATGATGCATAGATGAATATGGATCAATGAGTTGTCATTGATACATGATGATGCATAGTTTGTTTGATGAAAAGATGACTCATTATTGTCTTATCATGATTGATAAGGTGCACAAATGGATGAACTCCAAATTGGTCCCCTTATGGTGAAAGCCCTCATGGGAAGACACTTTGCGGATTGAGTTATCCTAGAAGAACGGTTGGAGGACCCATGCTTGTATGTGGAATAATGAGATGAAGATCAATGAAGTTGTTGGTGAAACTATCCTAGATGGATAGTACTTGTCATGCCATTTCCGGTGGTATGTGGAATGTCACATTACTCCTTACGGTTTGAGAGTTATGGCCTTATGAAGTTGGAGGACCCCCATATGAAGGCTTGAAGCCCCCAAGGTCAAGAAGTCAAAGTACTTGAAAAGAATAAATCATTATTTAAATGATAAAGTAAAGTGACAAAATCAAGATGGATTATTTAAATAATAAACAAAAGTGACAAAATCAAGAAGGAATATTTAAATGATGAAGTATTGGAGAACTTTCTATTCATGGAAGTGGTTAACCCTAAAATATGGAAAACAGGTTAAGTGACCTAGAAATGGGTTAAGTAACATAAAAATGGGTTAAGTGACCTAGAGTATGAAAGTATAAATAAGATAGCTATGGTATCTTGTAGATCATCCCTTTTGTGGATCAATGGAGAGCTTCTAGTGATATTATCTTGTGGAGTATTGATGGAGAGCTTCTTGAGCATTATTGGTGTGGATCTCTTGAGCATGACTGAAGATTTATTCTAAGGAAGAGAGAAAGAAGAGGATCTCATGGATGCATCAAATTTTCGGCAATGTCAGATATCTTGACGACATAATTCTCGATACTTTAGAAACCCTAGTTTCTGAGGTATACGCGGGTTGTCTATTCTTAGGGTGCATATACATTAAGGTATATGTGGGCTGTCTAAAGACATGGATCGTATGGTGGACAAAATAGTGAAGACTTGTGTTTGAGTTGGTTCCAAGCTCTTGGATGATTAGGCAGGTTCCATATCTGCATTCTATGGCCTCAGATTTATCACTGAGACACTGGTATGATTACATTATTGTCTTTATGAATACTATTGTTTGATGTGATGGGAATTCTTAGGGAATTCTTGGTATGGCTTCTATGATGTGGTTCAATTTGGTTGATTTGGTTGATAGAGTGATCATTACTCTTGTATTTAGTGGTGACATGATTACTATGGTATAATAGATGCTTATACATGTTTGAGATAGCATTCATATTGATCTATTGTGGAGCATGAGAAAGCTATTGGAGAGCTTGGAGATGTTGTGACTGGTTGTGGATCAATTTGGATAGTGGGAGACAGAAGAAAAAGTTATTGTAGGTTGTAGAGGATCTGAGCATGTGAAGCAAAGAAAAACCCTAGTTTCTCAGAAGCATACACATGTTGCATTATACATTGGCCACGTGCACATGCAGGCTGTAGTGAGCCAGGTCACGTACACATGTGGGCTGTACTACTGACAGGTTGCATACCTATTGACAGATTGATATTTGTTGAGGATTGTTTCCTCATCTCAGTTGGTGCTAAGGGTGTAAGCTGAGTCTTGCATTATAGAGCTGGTGCTCTTGTAGAGTTGTATTCTATTCAGTTGTTGTTGATAAACCCCAGATTGTTTTCCATAATAAAAAAGAAAATTGTACATACATCTTGTGTTCTTTGTGTTACTTGTGGTGATGACTTATTGATGATATGTGTTGCTGATATATGTTCACATCTAACTGGTTATAAATGAAAACAATGAGTAATGAATAAATGTTGAATGTTATCTAAGGATTTTTATGTGAAGAGGGAAGTTTTGGGAAAAAGAGCCCCACACTCATTCAACCCCCCCTCTAAGTGTGGTAGGTGTGTCCAACAATTGGTATTAGAGGGGGGCCTTCACTACACACCTTAACAAGATTGAAGGATATCCATAGACACACAAATGGATGATTAAATTCCAATCCTTGATGAGGAGGACTATTTTACTTGGAGAATAGAGATGAGATTATATTTGAAGACAATGGGAGCAGCTATTTGGAAGGCAGCCATTGGTGGATCATTTCCATTGAAGAACAAGTCAAAGTTTGCATCTCAAAGGGAAGGAAAGAAGAATGATGCATTGGCTCTCAAGACCATTCTTAGTGGACTCTCAAGCCCTATCAAAGAGAGCATGGGACAATGCACTTCCGCCAAGGATCTATGGCTAAAGCTATAAGAGACATATCAAAGCAAGAAGGAGAAGGAAGACATTGAAGACCACTCCATCAAGATTATCAAAGGTAAAGGATCGTCAAAAACTCTTGAATGCATTGTTTGTAAATGTGATTTTGAAAAAATTTCAAGTGAAGATAAAGAATCAAGTAATGATAGAACAAAGGAAGATATTGAAGACATTTCAAATGAAGGAAAAAAATCATGTGATGGTGTTGGTAAGAAGGAAGATATTGAAGGTAAAGAATCTCCCAAGACTCTTGATTGCAATGATTCAAAGTGTGATGATGTTGAATTTTTCTCAAGTGAAGAAGATGATCTAGAAATAGTTTGTGTAAAGTTTGATGATAGTTATCCCATGGAAAGAATAGAACAAAATCTGTTAAAACTTCAAAAGGAAATTGAAGAGGGTTTATACATGTATAGGAGTGATAATTTTTATACACACTATAACTATCTTTTGGATAACACTAAGAAGTTTCTTAGGAGGAGTCAAAGGTACATCTTGAAGTTAAAGGGAATTCTCAAAGAACAATAAGAGAGTTATAAATTAGAAGAAAAGGAAGAAGAGATCACAAGACTAAAGAATGGAAAATACGATATAAATGTAGATGATGAGATTAGCAAATGTTTGAAACCATTGTCCATCTTAAGACTCAAATTGAAGAAGCCAAAATAATAGAAGAACGATTGAAGATTCAAATAAATGAAAAGTGATGCAGGAGCATCCGCACCTCGTCGTGCGAGCCTGCATGGGAAGATGGAAAAGACTTCAAAGGGAAATGTCAGGGTCACGGTCGTGACTATTTTGAGGAGCGCCGCCGATTGAATAAAAGAATCTATATTTAGGCGTACTTATGTATCAATTGGGACCTGGAGCAGATAAGCTCTCGTCCTTGTACAGCAGGAACACTTATTAGATTTTAA
>ML778329.1:409103-426647 GCA_009831015.1 Picea engelmannii
CCCATCTGGTAACTCAATTTCATAAGCATTCTGTCCCATTTTCTTCAAGACCTTGCATGGCCCAATTTTCTTCATTTTTAATTTATTATATGTTCCCCTCGGGAACCTTTCTTTCCTCAAATGCGCCAGAACTAGATCACCAAATTCAAGCTGAAGTTGTCTTCTATGCTGATCTTCTCTGCGCTTGTACTCCTGGCTTGATTTCAATAGTCGTTCCTTCACCCTGGTGTGAAGTTATTTCATCGCTTCAGCGAATTCTTCTGCACTAGTGCTGCTAGTCGCAATCTGTTATAAATCCCTCAATTCAGAAACTCCTCTCGGTTGCATTCCATATACAATCTGAAATGGACTTCGGCCTGTTCTCCTGTTCACTGAATCATTGTATGCGAACTCTGCTTGCGCCAATATGCTATCCCAGTTGCTATGGTGCTCTGTCACCAGGCTCCTCAACAAGTCTCCCAGACTTCTGTTGACCACTTCTATTTTTCCATCCATATGAGGATGATAAGAAGAACTAAACATCAAATTAGTTCCTAGCTTCTTCCATAATGTCCTCCAGAAATGCCCTATGAATTTTGTGTCTCTATCCGAAACTATGCTTTTCGACAATCCATGAAGTCAAACGACCTCCTTGAAGAACAGATTTGTGATGTGAGTCGCATCACTGGTATTCTGGCATGAGATAAAATGTGCCATCTTGGAAAACCTATCCACTACCACAAATATGGAATCAACACCTCTTTGGGTCCTTGGCAACCCCAATATAAAATCCATGCTAATTTCATCCCACAACTTGTCTGGTATGGGCAATGGCTGATAAAATCCTGCATTCTGCTTTCTTCCCTTTGAATGCTGGCAAATCCTGCACCTGTCTACAAACCTCTTGACCTCTGACTACATCCCTAGCCAAAAGTATGACTTGCTCAGTTTTTCAAATGTCTTATCATGACTGAAGTGTCCGGCCAATCCTCCACTGTTTTTCTCTTTCAATAGATTCTCCCTCCTGGAGCAATTCAGAATACACAACTGATTTCCCTTAAACAACAACCCTTCCTAGATCACGTACTCTATCCACTGGCTTTTGTCTCTGAGAAATGGATTCTCAGCTGCTTCATAAGCTTCCTTAAAGTCTGAATCATCTGCATACATGTCCTTAAGATCATCAAAGCATAACGTCCTGACTTTGAACTCCTGCAACAACAAACACTTCCTGCTCAAAGMATCAACAAAAGTGAAATTTTGCATGTATTCAACCCATTTAACATGCCTCTGATTCAACTTTTCCTGTTGAGTCACAAATTGTAATGCATGGTTATCACTATATAAAACAAATTCCTTTGGAATCAAATAGTGCCTCCATTTCTTCAATGCCTGTATGATGGCATAGAATTATTTATCATACATGGAGTACTTTTATTTTACCTCATTCAGCTTCTCGATGAAATATGCAATCGGCCTGTCTTCTTGACTCAAGACCGCCCCTATGACAAACCCGCTTGCATCACATTTTACCTGAAATGTTTTCTGAAAATCCGACAACACCAACACCGGTTGTTCCATAATCTTTTGTTTCAATAAATTGAAACTCTTCTCAGCCTCTTCCGTCCAGTGAAAAGATTTATGTCTTTTCTTCACTGTGTCCATCATTGCTGCACTAATCCCACTGAAATTTCTAATGAATTTTCGGTAGAAACTAGCTAGTCCATGAAAACTCCTCACCTCAAATACGTTCCTCGGTGATGGCCAATTCTTGATTACCTCCACCTTATCTGGATCCATCCTCAATTCATTTGCAGATATAACAAATTCCAAGTCAATGAGTTTTGTCTTCATGAATGAGGACTTCTTCATGTTTATCAGTAGCTTCTCTTGCTGTAATATCTTCATCACAATAGTTAAATGCTTCAGATGTTCAGCCTTCGTCTTGCTGAAAACCAATATGTCATCCAGATACATGATGACAAATTTCCCGATGAACTCCCTCAAGAATTCATTCATCAGTCTCATAAAGGTACACGGTGCATTCGTCAAGCCAAATGGCATGATAGGCCATTCATACAGTCCTTCGTTTGTTTTGAAGGCCGTCTTCCACTCATTTCCTTCCCTCATACGAATCTGGTGATATCCACTCTTTAAATCAATTTTTGAAAAAAAAATTGCTACACTCAAGCAATCCATCAAATCATCCATTCTTGGCAATGGGAATCTATACCTGATAGTTATATTATTAATGGCTCTTGAATCAGTGCACATCCTCCAGACTCCATCTTTCTTCAGACTGAGTACTATTGGAACAACACACGGACTCAAGCTTTCTCTGACCAATCCCTTGTCCAATAAATCCTGGACCTGTCTTTTAACCTCTTCATTCTCCTGTGGTGTCAATATATACGCGGCTTTGTTTGGTAAACTAGCTCATGGTATGAGGTCTATATTATGACTCACGCTCCTCATCGGTGGTAACGAATGAGGTAATTCGTCCACTACAATATCAGTGAACTCTTCCAGTTGTTCCTGAAATTCTTCTGGCAAATCATCCACCCTTGTACTAGTCAGAACAATTATCGGTTTTCTGACCACAAAGAATTGTGGATCCTCCTTCTTCTTAACTTCTGTAAAAAGTTCCTTCCCACTCATGAGAAGTACTGTGTTGTTTACCTTCGGATTCACCTCTTTATCTTCAATTGGATACAAAATATGAGTCCTCCCATTCCTTCCAGGGTATATGTATTCATCCTCCCATCATGAATTACATTTCTATCATATTGCCATGGTCTGCCTAGCAATAAATGACAGACATCCATATGAATAACATCACATAAAATCCTATCATTATATCCTCCTATCTTAATGTCAACTAAGCACTGTTTAGTGACATTTACCTGATGTCCCTTTTGTAGCCATGAAACTTTGTATGGACTCGGGTGATCAGTTGTCTCCAGCTCCAGCTTTTCTACCATCTCGGTTGAAACGAGATTATCGGTGCTTCCACTATCCATGATGACCTTGCACACTCTATCCTTGGTCTTGCAAGAAGTCCTAAAAAGACTGTTCCTTTGTGTTGAGTTCTCCATCTCCTTCTCTGGTGTCAAAAGGACCTTCCGCATCACCAACAATCTTCCGCCTTCAGCATACTCTACCTCAACATCTCGCCTCTATGCCTCGGCGATGTGAGTCTCTCTAGTTTCTTTCCTTTTCTCTGGACACTTGAATGACTTGTGTCCATTTTTTCCATATGTGAAGCATGTGATTAGTCCACCTCTTCCTCTTCCTCTACCTCTGGTATGAGGAAACCTATTATTATCAGCATATCCTCCTCTCTGCTCAGTATGTTGTTCTCTTTGCTCAACATCTCACCCTCACTGCGAACTTCCACCTCTCTCTGTCTGAGTCTGAGGTTTTTTCCAGTCGTCCTTGGGCTTCTGGTATTTATCTTGGGAAACTGATTTGCCTTTGGGTTGACTCCTGCCTCTGCCTTGCTGACCTTGCTTACGATTCATCTTCTCTTTATCTTTAAAAGCCATCTGATAGGCATCCTCCACTGTTTGGATGGTTTCCATATTTATTTCATCCTGAATTTCATACCTCAGGCCATTCATATACCTGGTCACCTTTTCGTCATTGCTTTCGCGATGACCTTCCCTGATATTCAACTTGTAAAATTCCTTAGTATACTCCTTCACTATCATCATCTTCTGTCTCAGGTTTAGCATCCTCCTGAACAGAGAAATTTGATAGTCCTTGGGAATGAATTTTGCCTTCATCTTTGCAATCATCCTGTCCCGACTCTTAATTTTCTGCTTGCCTTGGAAACGCTTGTCAGCTTGTAGTTCATCCCACCACAAGGCTGCATGTCCTTTTAATCTCGTCACGACATGTCTGAACTTCTTATCCTCTTTGATATCTTCATAATCAAAATAGTGTCTAGAGCTCTAATCCAATCTAGCAGCTCTTCCACATCCAGATTTCCCTCATAAACTGGAATGTCCATCTTTACCTTTGTACTCATTCTTGTAAAAGCTTTAAGTAAGCGTTCGCTCACTGCATCTTCTACTGGGATTTCTTCTCCTCCGTGTCCAGCATCCTCTTCATCTTCAGATTCACTGATATCTCCTACATCAGCTTTTCACCTTTGTGATGTCTCCATGTCCTCCATTCTGGCATGAAGATTTCACATTTCTCTCTCCATGTCTGGATTCTGTACTTGCCTACCTCTTTCTCTGGACATTTCCATTTCCTCCTCTGGGTTGGGTGATTGTCTACCCCTTATCCTTGGCGGCATGGTGAATTCTCCTTGTCCTCTACTACAGAAAGCAAAGAATATTTTCTAAGCTCTGATACCACTTGACGCAGGGCGCGCCACCCAGGGCACATCCACTCACAGGATCTTCTTCTTCTTCTCGGCCCGAAGAACTTCCAGGCTCTTCTATTTCCCTATCGAGAAATATCTACCCACATATTATTTGGCACAACTTCCCTCCTTCTACTTATCGGGAAGTCGGAACTCGCGACTTCGCGAGTTCAAAGGCTGGTGGTCGGGTGTGAATCTTGCGAGTCCCCGAGCGCCGATGTAAATCAATGTTGACCTCACCCTTCTCCTATCGCGACTTGTCCTATCGTGAATTTGCGACTTGTTATATCAAGCACCTGGTTTTCCAACTCCCAATACCCGATGCGTCGAGATGCCAATGCGCACGTGAGTTGACTTTTCAACGGTCCTTTATCTCGCCGAGACTTTGAACTTCACGGGATCACGAATCCTAATGACAATACTTGGGACTTCTCGTGGCGAGATCTTGATGGCTTCATGCCACCTGTACTCCACTCACCGGCTTCGCTATGGCCCACACTTTCCTCCAACGGTTGGGATATCGGTTACCGCAATATCGCGATCTCTGTGGCCAAATCCCCGAGTCTTTTCTTGCGAGACCCTGATACATGATCCCATGTGCAGATCCGACGGTTATCCTATGATCTGGATCCAACGGCTATTCTCCTTCTCACTCCTTGTGTCTTTGTGACTTAGGATACCCAATGCTTGGGCTCTTACCCAGCGAACTCCCAAGTTTGCGAGATCTCTCGATCTTTGCCATCTATCATCCTCAAATGGATGGCTCCTAGTCCTCTCACCACTTCGCCGCTTCGTGACTTGGAGTACCCAATACTTGGGATTTCACTCTGCGAACTCCCGAGTTCGCGAGATCTCTCGATCTCTTCCACCTTTCCTCCTCAAATGGACGGCTCCTAGTCCTCTCACCACTTCGCCACTTTTAACACCAAATCCTCAGTCCTTCCACCCACGAGACCCCGACATGCGATGTGCCACCTGTCCACTCGCTGACTCCTATGGCCCCACACCATTCTCATGGTCGTCGGGATATCACGTATCGTAATATCGCGATTCCCGTTACCAAGCCTTGGATACGTTTCTCACGAGGTCCTGATAGGCGATCTCGTGAATAATCCAATGGCCCTGACCAGCTTGGATCAATGGTATAGCCCCTCTTGAGATTTGAACCTCCCCACACTTGCGCTATAACTACGACGCACCTCTGGAAGATCTAACGACTCTCGAAACTTCGTGAAATATCCTCCAAATATTTTGTCCGTCCGTTCTCCCTTTGAGGATTCTGCAAAATGAATAAGTGCCTCTCCACGAGACTCCTTCAGCCACTTCGCCAACCTGTGACGTTTCTTGCAACTTCAAGTCACACTTATCTACGCTAATCTCTAGTGACTCAGAGGCCTACCCTTCCTGAGCTTTTCTAAATTACTTCAACCTCAACGAGGTTCTTTGCATGCACTCCTTGCGGAAAAACTGCGAACACTTTAACTGTTCAAGCTTCCTTTGACTCTACGCATGCCCATAGCAGCAGTCCTCCAAAGCTTCTTCTCATATTCACAACTGAGGCTTCCTCCCTTAGCCTGCGCACTCCTTGCACGGCTCCAGCAACCCACGTTCACTTCTGAGTGAACGAGAACAAGAGTTAAACTATCTAAGCTTCCATCAACGCACTCCTTGTGGATGTTTTCAACTGCACTCCTTGCAGGAATCCTTGCTCAGTAGAGAAACAATTGAACCTCATTCGATCTCCCCTTCAGAATTTAGGTTGAAACATGAAACCACATGCACAACATCTCAAAACAAATACATAACAGAAAACAAACGTTCATGAGCATATTATCAACACACACACACACAGAACACAAAAACCATGAATCTGAATCAATTCCTTCTATTAATTCAAGATCTATACATGGATGTATTCTACAACTCTCTGCTATTCTCCTATGCTCTCCCTACTCTGAATTATGTTGGCTTATGTTACAATGCGAAATGAGGGTGTCTATATTTGTTTTCCCTCCTGCACTCTAAAACTGTCTAATCTAAGAATTCAATTCTATCTACCTGCATCTACTACTATAAATGCCTCTGTCTATCTCAAACGAGAGCGCATGGCTCGAGGTCTGATTAAATTTTACCAAGGCACCTAATTAAATGATCTCATTTATGTTTAGCGTATCAACTTCAAGGGAAAATTTAAAAATTGGTGCTGGCGTGTGCCCAACTATCCTTTGTCTTTTGTGTTGGCTCGCTTGTCTCAGGAGATGCTCCTGCATCAAAAAATATGTAGAACAACTCAAAAGTTTTGGATGACATTATCAACAGTCAAAAACCTCATCATGACAAGTCCAGACTTGAATACAATTAGACAGAAAATATATCAAGATCGAAAACAACAGAGAAAGAAAGATATCCAAAAAGCTATGTAGAAACAATCAAAGGGGATAGGAAGATCTATAAGGAAGATTACAGGGACACTCCTCCACCGAGAAGATCCAGATTCCAGAATCACCATTGATAGATAGGTCTTAGGAAGAATAAGAATTCATAAGAGTACCTCCTTTCAAAATATCTTCAACTCCCAGGTATCAAACTATCTTTTTTGTTTTATGTTATGCATGTAATAATTTTGGACATAAAGATGTGAATTAAAGAGCTGAAAACATGAACATAAACAACTTTGAAAGTCATACACAAAAGGGTTATCCAAGAAGGCCTATTGAAACATAGAGAAGAAGTTACAATAGGTTTGAATCCTTGAGCACTGAAGTGGAATGTTACAAATGTAGCAACTTTGGACACATGGCCAAAGATTGGAGAATGACAGTCCCTCCTAGAGAACCACAACAAAATAACAACAGTCACAGACAAGAACCTTAGAAAAGGACATGGATAAAAATAAGAATCAATATAGAAATGAAGGATGCACACTCGGTCTACAAGCTAAGCAGAAGAAAAGTGGTTGGTATGTTGACAATGGCTGTTCAAAACACATGACAGGTGATAGAGACAGGTTTCTTACTTTAATAAAGGAAAGAGATGAATTAGTGTTGGCACAGGGGAAAACCTAGGGTTCATCTCTAGGAGTGCACCAAAATCCCTAACTACTAGCCCTTTTGGCAACACCTACGAAGCAGATGCAGTCTCACCCGAAGCAACTATGAAGGGGTTGCAAGACATAGATGTCTATAACTAGGGGCATATCAAGTGGATTTATTACAATAGAAATATATCATGCATCTATCATTCAACAAGCTATATCTATCCTTCACAGCTATAATTTCAATGTAATACAATAAGGAAGGTAACAATATAACAATGACATAGATCAAAGAATCAATCATACACACAACAAATAATGTACGTGGTTCACCCTCTCTCTAGGGATACATCCACAGAACTGTGATATATTATATTAAGGAAAGCATACAGTTCTTGTCTTCGCTGTTGGCTAGCAAATCTCCTTTCTCTTCTCTCTTTCTCTCCCCTCCTTGCGTAACCAGCTGCAGGAATTGACCTTCACACACAACAAAATATCTTACAATACCATAAGGATTTCTCTCTCTCAACACTTCTCTCTCTCAATACAATGATCCCTCTCTCTATTCTATAGCTAGATCAACAAAAATATTGTACTCCAAAATTAGCAACAAAAAATAGGCCCTTTAGACCTCTATTTATACATTACAACACCCCAGCAATAGCCTTAGGATGAAACGTAGGTGCCAAAACCAAGGGCCAACAGGCCCCCAACACTCACCCGTGACTCATCTTGAGGCACTTCAGATTTGATCTTTCTGTTTTGATTTGACTTTGGACTATGCAAGGCAACCTTGGTTTTTGATTTATGGCTCCTCTCCCTCCTTGTGCAGACTGTCTTTTCCATGTCTGGTACCCAGATTCAACTGCACCTGGTACTTAGACCCTTTTTTCTTGTGCTTTTACTGAGAGTTGCGAGGCAGTTGGTTGTCATAGTACAACTTCAGCTGACTCCCATTTACCAATCCTTCCTTCCATTCTCCCTTCAATGTTTTTAGTTGCGCAACTCCTCCTTCTGTAACATAGGCAATCTCATATGGTCCAAGCCAATGCATTCTGAACTTCCCTGGGTGTCTTATAAACTTACTGTCGTACATCAATACTAAATCACCCTTATTGAGTGCCTTCTTCTTGATGTGTCTGTCATGATATGCCTTCTCTCGTTCCTTCTGAACCTATTGGTGGAATCTTGCAATGAATCTATCTTCTTCCATTTCAATCAACTGGGTGAGCCTTTCCTGAACAACACCAGTGTCATCCATACCTGTAAAAGTAGCAATTATTAAGCTTGGTACCAAGTATTCCATTGGGAAAACAACTTCGAGACCATAAACCAACTTGAAAGGAGTATGCATTGTTAATTTCTTGCAAGTGGTTCGATAGGCCCATAGTACTGTAGGTACTCTTAAATCACAGTCATCCCTATTTACAATCAAAATCTTAGTTAATGTTGTTTCCAAGATCTTATTGAATGCTTAAACTGTTCCACTTGCTTGTGGATGGTAAGGTGTACTCTTTTGATGGTGGACTGCAAATTCTTCAGTCAGGGCTTCAACTGTCTTATTGATGAAATGTGTGCCTTGATCACTCATAAGGATCTTGGGGCATCCAAACCTGGTTATTATGTCATCAAATATAAAATGCACAACTGTATTTGCACTACAGTCTTTAACTTCTTTGGCTTTGGCCCATCTGGTTAAGTATTCTGTCGCAGTAATGATATACCTTGCTCCTGTGCATTTTCTTGGTGGGTTTATAGGTCCCACGAAGTCAATGGCCCACTTTTCAAATGTTGGTAGGGTCATATATGGTGCTAATGGAATTTCATCTCATTTGGATGGTTTCCCAACTCTTTGGCACACATCATAGGCTCTAGCATAATCCTTAGCATCTTTGTGTAAGGTAGGCCACCAAAGGCCAGCTCTCAGGACCTTTTGCGCAGTTTCTCTCCCTGCGTAGTGTTCCCCTGCGATGCCTTCATGAGATTCTGCAAGGATCAATGGTCCCTCTATCTCCATAAAACATCTTCTTAGTATCTCATCAAGTCCCAGTTTGTATATCTGACTAGCTATAAGTGAAAAGTCTACAACACACACCACTAGCTGTTTCTTCTGGGGAATTGTATACTCACTAGGTGCCATACCTGTTTATAGGAACTGGACAATTTCTGCGACCTGGTCATCAATCTTTCTAATGGTGAGAAACTATGTGTTCGACAGTGTATCCTCCAAACTAGTGGGTTCTTCTCCATGTTCCAACCTCGACAGGTGGTTAGGGCCCTTGTTCATTCTTCCTGGCTTAATTATGATTTCAAAATCACATTCTTGAAAAAGTAGAAGCCATCTGCATATCCGCCCCCCCAATACTGGCTTGTTGACTAGATATTTTAGCACAAAGTGATCTGTGAACATTTTAAAGTGTCCTCTCAATAAGTAGTGGTAGAATTTTTGCAACGCATACACCATGGCTAATCCTTCCCTCTCAGTAGTGGTGTAGTTGATCTCCGTTGTAGATAACTTCCTGCTAGAAAAAACTAACAAATGGTCAATCTCCCCTTCTCCTGGTTGTGCTAGTACTGCTCCCATTGTAATAGAAGACACATTGACGTGCACATGAAACTCTTTGCTCCAATCTGGAAAAACCAGAATGGGTGCAATGACCATCTTCTGTTTCAGTGTGTCAAAGCTCTGTTGGCATTCATCTGTCTAGCCAAATTGACAATCCTTCATCAACATCTTCTCCATCGGTGTTGTGATTTGGGCATATCCTTTGATGAATTTCCTATAATAGCCAACATGTCCTAGCGTAGTGCGTAGTTGTTTGACTGAAGTAGGAGGTGGAAAATCAACTATAATTGCAATTTTAGATGGATCAACCAACAATCCCTGCTTGCATACAATATGGCCTAATAACACTCCAAATGGTGAGAAGAAGATGCACTTCTTCATATTCAAAGAAATTTGACACTGCCTTCATTTATCCAACATTAGCCTTAGACATTCAATATGATTTTTCAACAAACTAAACACAGTCCAATCACCAAAATAAGCTTCTAAAATTTTATGCAAAAATTCTTTGAACGCTTCGACCACCACCCTGGAAAATATGGCTGGGGAATTTTTCAGTCCGAATGACATCATTATGTATTGGTAGGATCCCCATTCTGTGGAAAACGTTGTCTTGTGGTGGTCCTCCTTGGCAATTCAGATCTAATGGTATCCTGAAAATCCATCTGAAAAATAATATACTTCTTGGCCTCCCATGTTGTCTAATACTTCATCAGTGAATGGTGTATGGAAAGGGTCATGCAGACAAGCATCATTCAACTTTCTGAAGTCCACACATATCTTTATTTTTCCTATCTTCTTATCTTGTACGACCATAGGGCTAATCCACTCTGATTCTTCGACGGGTTCAATAATCCCTGCTTCTAGCATTCTGTCGAGCTCAATCTTCACTTTTTCCTTGTATTTCGGATTCAATCTGTAGGTTCTTTGCTTGACTGGCTTTGAACCTAGTTTCAAAGGGATCCTCATTTCTCCCATAGGACCTTTGATACCCTTCATATCAATGAACTTGGTTGGAAACAAGTCCTGATATTTGTGCAGTAACTTTGTAATATTGTCAATGGTAGAAACAACCCAATAATCTCCGACATTGGCAAGATTCGGTGTCTCCTCTGTCCCAAAGTTGACTTTTTTAATCTTGATTGGTTGACCAATAAATGGTAGCTCAACTCCTGGTCCATCCACATTTCTTTGGCTTTCTGTTTTAGTAATGTTTACCTTCCTGGGATCATCATCGTCATCGACATTGATGTTGTAGAAACTCTGCAATTTCTAGAAAGGCGCAGTCCATTTGTCCTCTTCTTATTCCATAGGGAGGCTAGATGCTTCCTTGAATACCTTCTTTCTCACAATATGTAATGCTTGGTCTACTGAAGGATATTCACTTTCAAATAAAAAGGTGGATACAAAGTTTTGAATCATACCTTCCCAATATGTAGTGATGAGGCATAACTCCTCTTGAAGGTACCAGTTGATAGGGGTTGTGTTCAGTGTGTTAATGAATCTGTGCACCCATTGTTCTCGATGAATGTCACTCCAGGCCTCTTCATAGCTTCACATGTGTTCCTTTCAGAAAATTTGACCGTTATATCTTAATTCACAGCTTACTACTTATGCTAAGAACCACACTGTCATCAAGGTTCGACATTGTGTCCAGTCTGTGATGTTTCTTTTATGTGTCCCCCACCATCTTGCTGGTGTGGTTTTCAGGGTCTCATTCATTGCCAACAATATCTATTGTATTGGTATACTTGTTTCAAAATATTATAGGAAGGCTTCTAAAGGGTTCAAACCATCAAATGTGAGTAAGTTACTAACTGTTGTACCGATCCAATGAACTTCTCTGGTTAATCTGATGAGCAGGCATTGTCACTTTGCCAGGTTAGATTCCCATCAACTATAGGGTTGATGTAATCTCGCTGTCTGGCTGTTAGTTTGTAGATGTTTTCCAATTCATATGTGTGATATTCTTCTCTAATGGGCTCTGTGTATAATGGAACTTCATCTAGATATAAGGGTGCAATGACCCTAAGGCCATCTCTTTCAAATGTCATACATATTTTCTTCAAATAAACATCAGTGGAATTGTTGAAGGCCCAATTTATTCCTAGTAATGCAGGGTAAGGGCAACCATCATCAACAATTTCAATTACCTCAAAATATGCAAAGGTTCTAACTCCGTCGATGTCCATAGGGACATGCTCCAATCATCCGAATGGGTTGACAACTTGTTTATTATCCATCCTAAGTCTAATAGGGGAATATATCAACCTCGGTTTTCCCATTAGTGCCCAATTTTTCTTTGTCATGACATTGACCTTAGACCCTAAGTCGAGGACCACATAGTCTATATCATACTCTCCTATTCAAGCATTCAAATGTAATTCTTTATTTGTCCTCTTCTTACCAATTTAGAGTACTTCCCTATTCAGTAAGGGTTCTATCTTCCCTAGCTCATACTGTCTGATTAATTTCTGTAGTTCTTGCACATCATTCTCATCCTGAACTAACTTAAGACAAGTGTATAAGAATTCGGTGAGCTTACTTACCTCTTTTCCTTGCTTCAGTGAAACCGACTGATCAAATTCCTAAGTTTTATTGGATAAATCTGTAAGTGTGGACACAAACCGATCTCCCTAAATCCACCTAGATCTAGAACAAAGCAAGACAGAATAATAGTCTTTCCCTAGATTTCAACTATTGAATGAACTAGTAGGCAAGAATCATTAACATACCTTATGATCACTTCCTTGGGTCTTTTTTTTTCCAGCTTCGCTCCAATGCTCTTGTGCCGTCAAGACCACAACAATAAAAACCAATCGAAGTGAAGACAACTCAATATATTCAACAGTTAATCTATGTATATGATCAAGGAGTTATACAATAAAGTGACATTAGCTTTATGGGAAAGAGACATATTATTGTATTATATTGATTGAAAGCAAATATTACAACCTGAGCCTTGATGTTTCAAACCTCCTTTCGATGGGCCTTAGCTCTGACACAGACACTTGCTCACTTGCATGAAGAATATCAACCACTTTTGATAACCTTGCTGGAGTTCCGTAGCTGGTGTAGCATCAGTCCTTCACACAATCTTCCACTAATTCTCCAATAAATCTCTTGCTAGTTTGATTCTAACCTTTTCCATGAGAATCCCCTCAATATATAAGAGAGAATAAATTATTTACTTGGATAGGAATGATCCCAAAATATCAGGAAAGCCAATACTTAGATAACCATTCGAATGCCATCTCATCTTTCTAGAAGATTCCCTTCTAGAAGGTTCAAGAATTCATCTTCTTCCCTTCTTTAGAAATAGTTTGCACCCTAACAGTTAGGCACAGTGTGAACTTCTCACACCCTAGCTTAATGCAGCCTACGAGAATCATGCATTCTCGCAGGAAAATGTATTGACAGCCTGTGAACCTTCCTCAAAACTGTAATTTCTGGAAAGAGATAAAGGTAACTTTTCTCAGGAGAAATTTCTAATGAAGAGAATGAGTACACCATCATCATTACATCATCATGACGACCAAAATTATGGATAACAGAATGATCTAAAAATAGAAGGTTGACTTGTTATGCTATGCAAGCATCCTCTACTTCAATAAAATAAACCTTACAGGACCTTGCTTCATGTGTTAACAATATGCAACATGGTTTATGTGTTAAGTTCATGCTTCTTCTTTTCAATGTTCATGTGTGAGGGAATGTTCTTTTAAAAAGGTTAAATATGTGCTTTAAACAAATACACAGCAACATAAATGGCAGCAAATAAACCAACAAACTCACAACAATAACAAGATGATAAAGGAGTTCACCCCTCTTTGGGCTACATCTCCTTGAGCCTCCTTCAATGGACTTGGATCTTTGGGATTAGTTTGTCAAATGTTCTTTTACAATATTATTCTAAACTCCAATGGATTTATAGACTGTCCCATTGGGTTCAGAATACATAAAAACCCCATAAATGACTATTAGAACTCTGAAAATGGATCTTGTCTCTTCCAATCATGACCTCTTCTACATGTGGCCTCTAAGCTTCCCTGAGCTTCTCTGTGGAAAAAATACATGTAAAAGTCCTCCAATGGATCTGAAACCTATCCCAATGTGTTCAGAGCATAATAATTAGTCAAAAATGATTATTCAATCACAGAAAACAAGCATAGGCTCATCTGTGCATGACCTCAAACAATGAGGGCTTCAAGCTCCCTTGAGCTTCCTAAAACTTCAATGGTGAAAAACCTAAAAAATAAGTCTTCAAATGGCTGTGAAAATAGTGCAAATGGACTCAGAATGTCCAAAAACCCCTAGATGGGCTTTTTCATCACCTCATTTGGCCAAAAGACGAAGAAGTTAGGCCTCCTGCCATTTTTCTCCTTCAAGCTTGTTGTCTCTGGTTCGCCATTTTTCACCTGTGTGTGAGTAACCTGGCCTCTGGGCATTTTCCGTGCCTAAACTCAGAACCTGCACGCATTCCGAAATTGGTGCCAAAATGTCGCACGGTTAGCAGAATTAGAGCCCCCAAAATCGGAGGTGTTGGGCGCATGGGGCCATGTGGCCACGTTCCCCGCGCAAAAATAGGCACCCGTTCCAAGGTTAAACCTGGGCTTGACAAGTGGTGGGAACAAAAGGCTGTGGTCGTTTGAAAACCAAACTCCCACACATTTTATTTGGGCGCATGGTCATATAACAAATCAATAGAACCACAACTATACATTTGGAACCCCGCGCTCCATTTAATAAAGGGTATGGTCGTATCAACACACATAAAATCGTGGCTTTACATTTGAAAACACAAACTCCCACGCCAACCGTTTTAAATGTGTATCGGTCACATGGATAACAATGTAACCATGGCTATATAACACACCCCTGCGTGCGTTATGGTTACATGTATAAAATAATACGACCATGGGCCAAACTCCGTGTAATGTGGTCACATGTGAAATGTAATACAACCACGGATTTGTTTATGGTTTAAAAATACCGCACAAAAAAACACACGGTTATGTGAAATGGAGCACGCGAATAGGTAACCACCGGTCACCTATGTGACCACCGAAACCGTGGGCTGGGGCTAGGCCCCAGCCCGACCCCTGCGCCAAAATGAAATAGTTTTAATTTAAATAATTTCAAATATATATGTATAGTAAGAAACACTATGCGACGCGATGGTAAGGCGGAGTTTGTTAAAGCGTTCACCGGTGGGGAGGTCCGATGGTCGAACCCCGCGGCCTCCATAAAATTTTAGTAAACAAACCATACACCAACAACCAATAAAGGGGTGCCACGTGGTAGCCCATGATTGGGCCACGTGGCACCATGCCATTTGCCCAAAATCTGCCACGTGTCGCAATCTGATTCGCTCACTGTCAACCAATCAAAAAATGCCACATCAGCAGGTGCCATGTCACCATACAGTCACCACGTCATCATGTACGGACTGCCCAATCAGCTTGTACGGACTGCCCAGTCAGCGTCCCTTTTTTTACCTATTTGACATTCCGAACAAATCGCGATATCTCTCACTCATGACATCCGTTTGATACGAAACAAGTTGCGTTGGGTTCGTGATGACGAGGGATACAAACCCATTTGTTTTGGGGCAATTCCGAGAACTTTGAGTTTTGAGCTAAAATTTGACCCCTGGTCCAGATTTTGATCACACCTTCCCACTGAAAGGATTTTGGACCCAAAAAAGCTTATGATTATCTATCTGAGCTTCAATACTCTTCTTCTTTCAAGTTCTATCAACTAATTCTACTTGAAAAGTCTTTTCGACAATCACCTGGATACTTTGACATGCCTTGCACTGCAACTAGCTATGTCCCTCAACCACTGCTCTCTGGCTGCTGCTGACCCACTGTTCTCTCTGTTCTTAGAAGACTGCCAACCTTCCCACTGAGAATCAAGTCCCTCTTGTGAACTCTTTGACATCAACACAATCAACTCTCCAATGGCTGCAAAAACTTCCCTGCGACATCTTGTCACAAGCCAAGAAAACCATCAATCTTGAAAACAAATTGACACAAGACTGAAAATGATGCCAACAAAGTCTTTTTTCACTTCAAGCAAACTATCGCATCTTGTACTTCATCAAAGCACATGGTGTTTTCCTCTATCTCGATGTACTCAAATTGACTTACAAACCAACAAACACCATCGACTAAACATAAGTCGAAAAACATGATCGACACACATGGTCGTCAAGACAACATCGACACCAGTGGAAACTCATTTGAAACATATCAACCTTTCAAAATGACAAGTCGACAAACATGATAAACAATCATGTCACAATCATGAATCATTCATGATGAACTATCACGAAGTTCAATGTTTACGCACTCACAAAAACATATGCATGTGCATAGCTCTTCAACTCTCCTTCCAATACAAACCTAAGTATCTAAACTCAAAACATGTGGGTGCCTAAGATCTGAATATGAAAAATATATGTGGCTGTAACAAATGAGCAACATACCCCTCTTTTACTTCCTCTTGACTAGGTGGTATAACACAAGTATGCATTCAAAAGAAAATGCATTCACATGCAAACTTGCATCTTGCAAGTTATGATAACTATTGTAACTTGTCAAACTTCAACAAAAATGAATAGATAAGGCTGAAATGTGCATCTACAACAGAAAATTGCAAGCCTTACTTACTCAAGAAATCTAACCATTTCTTACCGAGCCAACTCAATGGGGAATTTTTCTGCTGAAAATCGTCTTCTTGTGAATCCTCCTGACTCACATCGATGATGGAATCTCCTCTTCCATTCTTGCCAATCTTTTTATCCAACTGCTTCTTGTGCTGTGATGAGTGGTTGGATGCAATGTCCAACATTGGTCAATGAGATGACCCCTCTTCTGACAATGAGTGCAAATCTTTTAGATGCTCTTTTTAAGTTGCCTTTGCTTGGAAAGTTTCCTGAAAGTGGTCAATCTTTTCCAACATCTTGAAACATGATGGTTATATAAACCACAATATGTACATGGAATTTTTCTTCCATTTTTACATGCAAATTTATCATGCTTAACATAATCAAAAGCAACTGAATTATAGGCAGATTTATCTTGAACATTCACCTTTATCGCCTCTTTGAGGGGGTGAATTTGAAGAGTTACAAGCGCTCTTTTGAAGACCAACAAATCTGTTCTTGTCCTCATGGCTGTCACAACTCTTTTGTTTCACACATTTTCATTCATCTTGAAAACAAGCCTTGCATGTTGGAGGGACTGAACTTTCAACAAAAGTTCTTGAACTTTCACCTTTATAGCCTTTTTGAGGAGGTGAAATTGAAACAAAATTTGTTCTTGGAACTTTTTCCATTGTCTCCTCAACTTTGGAATTTGTTTCATCTCTTTGTTCATATCCAAGACCACAATACTTAGGTCTCTCTTCAACAACAATAGGCTCAATAATGCCTTGTGCATGCTTGCCTAACCCTTTACCTTCATAGCCCATTTTTAACAATAATTTGGACCCTATTCCTCTTGTGTGATTTTCAAAAACACCAAAGCATTCTTCTTGAGAGGAATTTGAAGATAAACTAACATTACATACCTCATGTTCATGCATGTA